>CP139507.1:416862873-417082922 GCA_021014915.2 Artemisia tridentata subsp. tridentata | reverse complement strand
TAAATATTAATAATGTTTAGTTATTTTATAGCATAAGGTTTAATATATCACTTATTGAATTAATTAACTTGGGTAATATTCAAATGGTCAAATAAAAATGTAATCCGGATTTTTGGGTTTTACAAATCTTCCCCTCTAAAAAAAATTTTGTCATCAAAATTGAAGTCGCAAAGTTAGACGGATACGTTCCAAATCACAAAAGAAATGACCATAAATAGCCTCACGCTCGGAGAGGTTCTTCCAAAAGAATCATCACAAACGGAATAGTTTTATTTCTCATGAGTCAATCCCGACAACTAGGATAGCCCAGGCTCTCCACAGAACACAAATCATAACAAATCTGATCCAACGAATACGAAACAAATACGTAGCAGATGACCGTTGTAATCTCACAAAGAGATACATGAAACACATATACACACGAGGCAAATACGGAGGTAGTGTTAAACGGTAAGAAACTCCATTAACTCTATCCAGATTCTGAATGAACCAAGGAACTTGCTGATAATCAGAGACGCACATATCAGAGTATCAAAACGTATCCGTAAGCATAATGAATAGTTAGGATAATCGTGCGGATAAGAACGAATCTAAGGACTAATGTATCGCGAACTAAATCTTCCTTATATGCCAAAACGTCTAACACTTCTGTACGAAAACATCATACGGAACACACAAATAACCGGTCTAAAGTTTCAAAGTTTCTCTTCCACAATGATAACTAATCCATTAGTCACTATAATCAACTCCGGACCTTCAATAAACAGCTCCCCGACCTAATTTAACTAAAAGGTGTTCTTAATCTCTGTTCATACAAAACTCTGAAAGAAAATCCTTGTCACTTGCGAGCCATCTAATCATAGTGAGCAAACACAACCAGAACTAACACTTGTCAAGTTCCTGCTCAACACATCTTCCAAGTTCAAATAGTTGTTCTGCTTATCCATCGGTTTGGAGGTGCAAAGCATTACTAAACTTGAGTATGGTTCCTCAAGCCTTCAGTAGCTCTTCCTAGGAATGTGAAGTAGAAACGCGAATCCCTGACACGATCACTGTAGGTGCGCCATGTAGCTTGAATAATCTTCTGCCGAAAGAAATCTTTGCCAATCTTCCAAGTGAGCCGACCTAGTCAAACGATCCACTACAACTCAATTCGTGTTGTCCCTCCTAAATGTGCGCGGAAATCCCGTTACAAAGTCCCTGAAATTTTAACCCCACCTCCACATTCGAACATCCAAAACTAAGGAAAACCACTCGTACGCTGATGCTGAATCTTAACCTGTTAACACGCTAAACACTTCGCCACCAAGGGACTTGCAATCATTTTCTTACCATTCCATCAAAATCCTGCTTCAAGTCTCTATGCATAATAGTACAACTAAGATGAATAGAGCAAGTAGAACTGTGTGCTTCAATCAAAACCGCTTCCTTCAAGTCTTCTAACATAGATCATATTCCACCGTCATGCTCCTGAGCATCTTCATGTCTGTCACAAATCACCCCAAGTCATGCGTCGGAGAGTTCACTTCCTACGGTTCTAGCTGTATTGATGCATAACCAACAATCTTCCCGTGTTGCATAATGTAACAACCACGAAATTTCAGGTCATTATCTTTACTAAATTTCATTTGCTTATTTCTCTATTTTAAGTAAATTAGATTTTGCCAGGAAAGTTGCTCGCGTACGTCGAGACACGTACACTTAAATTTGTAATTTAACTCAGGCTATGCCCAGTCTACCCATTAATATAATTTATTTTCCCCCACATACTTGTTTTCATATGGAATAATTTAATTTTCCATTTCTACGCGAAGTGTGCACATTTTATGTTTTACCTGTTTTCGGCTCGCGGTTTAAGCTTTAAGGACGTTATAACACTCCGAAAGGCTCGGGAAATATATGAAACATCAAATTAGGTCAATTTAAGACAAATGAGACATTTTTATGAAAATATTATTATTTAGACTTTTATTTTTACAAACTATGCATAAAACGTTACTGGTTTAGCTCCATAGGCCTTTAAACTCACTCCGTGACCTAGAATACTTGTACAAAAACTAAAATAACTATCCATATACCCTCCCCACCCCCTTTGTAGGACACTTGTCTTTGCTAACATACACACTTCCTCTTTTATAAATGCAAGCAAACCCATTTTCCTTTCACCTCATTTGAATAAACTCATTCTTATTTGTATCACCACTCCAAAAACTCTACAAATTCTCTCCTTTTCCCTATTTTGGTCGTGACATAGCAGCCCCAACACACCCATTATCATTGATTTTTCCTACATCAAAATCTTGTGCACATTAACTAGTCTTTGATCTTGGTAAGTCCTTTGTATCCTTTTAATCTCATTTTCTTTTTATAATTGTTAGATATTTTTCTAGATATAAGCTAATAAACTCTTGCATGTGTTATTTTGGAATATTGATTAAAGATTTCATGGGATTTTAGGTGTTAGATTAGTTAGTTAGGCTTGAATGAGTTGGTTATTGCAAGAGTTATTGGGTTTTTATGGTTGTTAATCTTGATTTTCCACCTTGATTGTTAACATAACCATCCTAGATTTTTATTTGAAAACCATTTCATCCCTGGTCACTTTGGTTCATAGATCTACAAAAACAATTAAAATGATTAAACCTTGCATGCTTTACACAAAAACCCATTAAATAGACATAAAGCATCTTGCTTGTCATTGGTTGAACCTGTCCCATATTTTATGCAACAAAATCGATTCACCATTTTTTCCTCAATAGGTTTTAAGCTAAAATAAAAATATTGGGAGTTAGCCTCAGGTCTTAGGATCATTTCCCCAAAAACCTTACATCTTAATTCATCCCGGTGATTTTTGGAGAAAATCCACACTAAAACTGGTCCAGGATTGCATGTCAGATTTAATAGGTTCTTTACTCTAAAATTTTGCAAAGAACCCTAGGTTGGTTAAAACATAAAAGTTGGAGCTAAGACCTGTAGAAAACTTTTTCCATAGGCCAAGTGTCCATTAGACCTGTAGATAAAAAGATATGCTCATTTTTCTAAACTTAATTGGATGCTAGAAGTAACTACATAAAGACACAGGGGTAAATTGGTAATTTCACCCATGTTTTGAAGTTCTCAATTAAGTGAGGCTTTGATTTTCATATAGTACAGAGTCATACCTTTCTAAGGATATAAAGTTTATAATTTTAGCCTATATGGTTTAGAAATGGCGACCCGATTAGTGAGGTAATTTTATAAATTTTCCATCAGGTTTTTGAATTAAGCCATATGAGTTATTTCAAACGTCTTTTCGACCCATGACTTGCTATAAGACTTTTAACTAAATTACCTTATGATGTCACAAGTACAAGTACTGAATTAAAACATAAGTATAAGTGTTATACCTTAATCCCCGAGCCTAATTCGTGTTATATTTTATATAGGTCATTTGTGACTTTTGCGGCTTTTCTCGACGTGCACACTTCTCCGGTTTCTGTTACTACTTCATCGTTGGTGAGTTCATAGCCCCAAGTTTTACTTCAATTGTTTTACAAACTCCGTGGGGGAGATACATGCTATAAATATTTATGATCACAATGCTTTGAAAATTGTATGCTATCATGTTATTATTATTGCCTAAGTTTTCCATAGTCGAAAGTCCCTTTTATTGTGAACCGTTAGTCACTTGCGAGTGAGCGCGAATACCGTAAATAGATATATTGGGATTAACAATCCCCATGCAGGAACGTGCCTATATGGCAGTCGTGTGTATTGTATTCGTACCAATGATAGGTGTGGCTATTACCTATGTTTGAAGGGCAAATTTATGCTGTTGGCAACAAAGACGTAGCGTCGGGGTCACGAGCTTAGGGCAATAATAACTTTATCAGACTCTGCATTCGTTGCTTTGTCATTTTTATAAATGATTTATTGTGATCAACTGCTTATTATTAAACTCTATGGATTCACTCAACCTTTGTGTTGACGTTTTTAGCATTTTTTATCTCAGGTTTTAAGGCATGAAGGTCTTGGATGGAGTCGCACGGATATCTTTTGAATACTCGGCATATTTTCACATTTAAAGAGACTATATTTTAAAGATTTATGTTATGTTTAAAACATTTGTGATCTTTTGAAAACATTGTGTTTTTATGAAAACTGTTGGGACCTTTGCAAACTCTGAGGTTTTAATGTATCAAATGTGAAACACTTTTAAAAATGTCTCTTTTAAAGGGTCATTTTCCATGACTTGTACTTTGTGCTACGAACTAATACCCAGTCAATTATCTTCCACTGCTATAATTTTGGGGGTGTTACAGATTGGCATCAGAGCTACAGTTATAGAGAACTGGGTCATTTTTGAAACCTAGACTATAACTATTTTTCACTAAAGAGTCTCTCATTGCCGCATCGGATATCCGTGCGCGTATACCACCAGACTGCCTATGCTGTTATACTTATGTCATCACTATTGGTATTATATAAAGTATACTTATATACACTATTATTTATATAAAGGTTAATTATATAAATGTTTTACTGATTTTGACCTCTTACGCTTATTTCGGAGCTTGAGCTCAAACCTTGTTTTCCATGATTACATACCTATACTTACATTTTAATGATCTCTTTTATTTTCTCAAACATCGTGAGTAATACCGTGATTCGCTAAAACTTTTCATGACCTTTCATAACATCATCTTATGCAAAACCCGTTGCAGTCTATCGATTTCCCTCGGTTGTCTTACTATCCGCCTTCGAAGACGAGTTGGAACAATGGTCCCATACTTTTAAGAACACCTACATCGCCTCGTAAACCATCGCCTAATGACACGCCGGATGATTAGAGCATGACTTTAACATGCCGCCTTGGAACACCCTACTTTTGGAACACGACTTTTAACGTCTCATTCTTTTTCACTCCTTGTGTTTTGAAGAATCACGCCGCTAGGAATATAACACCGAAGCTTGACAACAATATTTACCTTAACTTAATACTATCTTTCAATTTCAAGGACAAAATTTGGAAACTTGTCGGCCACCATTCTGACACCCAGTTCACCGACTTATACACTAATGTCTAATAGTGAGACAAAGCCATTCGAGGACAAGACTATAGAGTGTGAACTCAAACCAGAAGATTACTCTCTCGAAGAGGAACCCCTCGAAAGACGAGGAGGAGAAACATTACTGCACCTACTCCTCCCACTCGACCAGAGTCTATCACCAGAGAGCTCACCCACTACAGCATCCCATCGTTGGTAACACACATGGCGCATCATGAGAGATATTTCACGTCAATAGAAACGAGATGTTATGGCCAACCTACAGTCTCGTTGGAGAAGAGTAAAGCTCGAGGAGCCAAGTGCGGATGTACTTAATCAACATTCGTGATATTTACTGACTTTACCATTTATTATTGTTCTCATTTATCCTCAATCAACTTTCATAATACTCAATTCCTTTCTCATTTTATGTTGTTCTTATTTAAACTGCATGTTTTCAACATAATGCTTTTCTCATTTATTGTTGATCCCCATTCATTCTCAATTAGCAATCACAATGTTTATTGTCTTTGTCATTTATTGCGTTTCTCATTAATTGTTTACCCTCAACTAGCATTCATGCCGCTTGTTGTATTTCTCATTTATTATTCGTTCTCATTTCTTCTTCTCATTTAGCATTCAAAATGCACATTATCTTTTTAATTTATTGATTTTCCCAGTTATCCTCATATAGCATTCGTGATATTTATGGATTTCATCATTTACCGTTTGTTCTCTTCCATGACATTTATCGTCTTTCTCCTTTATTATTTAGCTTCACGTTTATTGTCTATCTCGTTTGTTCTCATTTAAAGTATTGTTACATCTATTGTTTTCTTAATTCTTGTCTATTTCACTTCATCTCTTTTAACAATCGTGATGTTTATTATCCTTATCAGTTATGGATTTTCCTTGTTCATTCTCATTTTATATTCGCAATGAATATTGTCTATCTCGTTTATTATTGAACCTCATTTAAAATTCCGTCTTTCAATATTGGCCTCTTTTGACCATTGGTTTGATTCGTTGGTTGCCTCGATTAATTGATTATTTGTGTTAATATTATATATCTCTTCGCTTTACTATTATTGTGATTTATGGTTCTTCTGTTTGCATTAATTTGAGTCATTGATCACTCTTTTACACACCCTTTCATTTGCTTCTTCGTTCGTATGAATATCAAATTTTCTTCCGAGCACTCTATGCTCATACTAGTACGAATGATATGGACATTTTAATCCATTAATTATTGTTCTGATTCATTGATCCTTTCATTTGCATCGATTGATAACAGTTTGCTTCTTTGTTCATACAGATATCTAATGTATCTTTTTTTTTAAGCAGTCATTGCTCCTAAAACATTACAATCGACAAAATTCTATTATTATTTTTGTGATTCATCAAGATCTTTCATTCGTATTATTAATTACTCCTTGTAACTATCTTTTACCCCAAAGCAGTGGCATCTACTTCTTTCGATTGATAGTACGCTCCCGTAGTAATCCCATTCGCATTAATCGATTAGTACGCATCAGGGCGTAGGAACAACACTCCAGGACAACAGGCTGCAAGCAGTACAAGATCGTCAGGAGAGTTATGTGAAAGTTTGCCACGAAAGAACGTGCTATGTTTCGGAAAATGATGAAAACTGAACTCGATGTTCGTTGAACCCTACAAGAATTTGGCAAAAGCTGGACCGGTAGCTTATCGACTCGAACCACCCGCAAGAGCCCACTAGCGTGCACAACACCTTTCACGATTCGAACTCGAATAAGTACCTATTGGATGAAACCCTCGTCATTTCACTAGAGGAGATTCAGCTTGACGACAAGGTTAATTTTAATAAGGAACCAATTAAGATCATAAAACTACTTGACTAAACCGAAGATTACATTATCGTTCCTCAATTATACATAGCCTAATTACCTAAGTCTAATTCAGGAGGGATCATGTTATGCTGGGAGCAGTCATCGGTAAGTTTTATTAAAAACAACTTTTCACTTATATCCTTAAAACAATTTGTGAATTTTCTTAAAATTACACAACTAATCAGACTCTTATCCTGCCTTCCCCATGTAAAATCAGCCTCATTCAACACCAAAATCCAAGGCGACTGATCAAACTACATCGCTAATTATCTTAGAAACCATTCGCTACAAGTACCCTCATTTCTTTTACCGACACACCGTCAGCCGATAAGATAAACTGAATCACGAGGACGTGATTCCTTTTTAACGGATGGGTAATGTAACAACCGAGAAATTTCAGGTCAGTATCTTTACTAAACTTCATTTGCTTATTTCTCTATTTTAAGTAAATTAGCTTTTGCCGGGAAAGTTGCCCGCGTACGTCGTGACACGTACACTTAAATTTGTAATTTAACTCAGGTTATGCCCATTCTTACCCATTAATATGATTTATTTTCCCCTACGTACTTGTTTTCATATGGAATAATTTAATTTTCCATTTCTACGCGAAGTGTGCACATTTTATGTTTTACGCATTTTCGGCTCGCGGTTTAAGCTTTAAGGACGTTATAACACTCCGAAAGGCTCGGAAAATATATGAAACATCAAATTAGGTCAATTTGAGTCAAATGAGATATTTTTATGAAAATATTATTATTTAGACTTTTATTTTTACAAACTATGCATAAAACGTTACTGGTTTAGCTCCATAGGCCTTTAAACTCACTCCGTGACCTATAATACTTGTACAAAAACATAAATAGCTATCCATATACCCTCCCCACCCCCTTTTGTGGCCGGCCAAGCTAGGACAAGTGTCCTAGACACTTGTCTTTGCTAACATACACACTTCCTCTTTTATAAATGCAAGCAAACCCATTTTCCTTTCACCTCATTTGAATAAACTCATTCTTGTTTGTATCACCACTCCAAAAACTCTACAAATGCTCTCCTTTTCCCTATTTCGGTCATGACATAGCAGCCCCAACACACCCATTATCATGGATTTTTCCTACTTCAAAATCTTGTGCACATTAACTAGTCTTTGATCTTGGTAAGTCCCTTGTATCCTTTTAATCTCATTTTCTTTTTATAATTGTTAGATATTTTTCTAGATCTAAGCTAATAAACTCTTGCATGTGTTATTTTGGAAGATTGATTCAAGATTTCATGGGATTTTAGGTGTTAGATTAGTTAGTTAGGCTTGAATGAGTTGGTTATTGCAAGAGTTATTGGGTTTTTGTGATTGTTAATCTTGATTTTCCACCTTGATTGTTAACATAACCATCCTAGATTTTTATTTGAAAACCATTTCATCCCTGGTCACATTGGTTCATAGATCTACAAAAACAATTAAAATGATTAAACCTTGCATGCTTTACACAAAAACCCATTAAATAGACATAAAGCATCTTGCTTGTCATTGGTTGAACCTGTCCCAGATTTTATGCAAAAAAATCGATTCACCATTTTGTCCTCAGTAGGTTTTAAGCTAAAATAAAAATATTGGGAGTTAGCCTCAGGTCTTAGGATCATTTCCCCGATAACCTTACATCTTAATTCATCCCGGTGATTTTTGGAGAAAATCCACACTAAAACTGGTCCAGGATTGCATGTCAGATTTGATAGGCTATTTACTCTAAAATGTTGCAAAGAACCCTAGGTTGGTAAAAACATGAAAGTTGGAGCTAAGACCTGTAGAAAACGTTTCCCATAGGCCATGTGTTCATTAGACCTGTAGATAAAAAGATATACTCATTTTTCTAAACTTAGTTGGATGCTGGAAGTAACTACATAGAGACACAGGGGTAAATTGGTAATTTCACCATGTTCTGAAGTTCTCAGTTAAGTGAGGCCTTGATTTTCATATAGTCACTAGTACAAAAATGGGATATAGTCACACATGCTGTTTTTCGAACGGCCACACAATAACTTATTTGTGTGACTAAATGTACCAGAATAAAATAAACAGCCACACTTGATCCGATTTGTGTGACCATTTCGGAATTACATCTGAGGCTACAGCCACACATTTGAATATTTTCGTGACTATACATATCTGGTAAAAAAAATTTTGATTTTTTAGTCACTTATAATTTGGGACGTGTGACGGATACAAATAAGTTTGAAACATTAGTCACACTATATATATACATATGTGACAAATATATGTCACACAATTGAAAAGTGTGACCAAAATCCATATATGGTCACACCAAGTAATTGCGTATGTGGCTAAATCATATACTCAAGTTTGTCACATATTATTTAAACGTGACTGCTAGTTTTTGTTGAAAATTTAGCCACATATGAATTTGAAATGTGTGACAACTGAAAAGTAAGTTTGAAACATTAGTCACGATATGCATTTAAAAGTGACAAATATATGTCACACACTTAAATAATGTGACCAAATATCATATATGGTCACACATTATTTAAAGTGACTACTATTTTTTCCAAAAAATAAAATTTCCCTCTCTACTTTTCTTTTCACAAGCTCGGCCTAAATTTTTCCCCAAAATTTTTCCCCAAAATCAAATCACCCCGCCTAAATTTTTACCCAAAATCAAATTGGCTAAACTTTTCACAAGCTCCACCCATCTTTATCTTCTCTTTTTTCTCAGAGCTCACATATCTTCTTAATACCTAATTTTATTAATCTCCACCGCCACCCTTCACCACCTCACACGCCGCCTCCCCACTGACCACCACCTCTACAGCCGCCTCACGTGTCGTTTCACGCCACCAAGAACAAGAAAGGTTGTGGTTTCACTCTTGTTCAAGCAACAAATCAATCGATTTGTGATGAGTTCAATTGAAAACTTGAGGTAGTTTTTGCTTATCTTTTTATTGTGATTCTACGTATATAATCGCCATTGATTTTTGTGAAGTAGTTATCTAGGGTTCTTAACTCTCAGATGAAAATGATCATATGTTCTTATCTGGAATTTTCTAACTCTCAGATGAAGAGAGCTCTCAAAGGTGTTAGGGTGGAGGTTCGCCGCCAGGATTACAAGAGACGGTATACAATAATCAGATAAGTTTTTTATAAAATCACAGTCTAGCATTATGCAAGAACTATGTAAACTTTATCAGGTGCAAAACACATATATCGTAAAGAGTAAACATGTCTATGTATAATAACTACCTAGAAACATTATATTGTTAAAGTGGGTAAAATGGGGTTGTAATGGTTCATCTAGCTGGTGTTAGAATTATTATATAAACAGATATGAAGCGGTAGTAAGAGCTATTTTGCTTGGTGGTTTTATCACCATTAGCCGCTGTTACGCAAGAGTTTACTCAGTCAGGGTAAGGCTTTGTTGACTATCGACCTTGTCAACTAAAAAAAATGTTATATCTGTTTGAGCATTTGTTGTGTTTTAACAGAACTATGATAAAATGAACAATGCACCTGTATTACTAGCAAAGCGTGCCATTTATATATAAAAAAAGCGGATGTTGATTCCTATGATTTTTCCTTTTTTTTTCTTTTCCATTTGAACGATCTATGTTGACACATCAGAACATGATTTAAGTAAAAGTAATGGTTACTGTCATTGCAAGAGCAACCATGCTTTGTAACTTACACTTTAATGAAAGATGCATTTAAGTACAAATTGTATCTGATTTCTTTTACATAAGCATCATTCTTTTTGTCTGAACATGTAGTCTTAACATGTTACATATGGAACATCAGGGTCTAATATACGTCTTTTTCTTGTAGTGGTGTAAGACCTTTTGGCGTATCACTCCTTGTTGCTGGATTTGATGACAAAGGTCCTCAACTGTATCAGGTAAAATAACTTAAGAGGATGCTTTCATTGGACTTGTCAGCCCAATTATTCTTAGAACAGCTTATATTGCAGCGTATATTTGACTAAACTCAGTTCCCTTTTCTCATGATTGATGACTACAATTGCATCAAGAAGTATATCTATGTTTATTAATAACTAACCGAAAACAAGCTTTTGAAAGGCATAATATGTAGCATCCAACATATTTGAGATTCGTTTTATTGAACTTTGCTTGTGATATATTATCTTATACAAGGCTGGTTTATCTTCTACCATCGGCTTTACACTGCAGGTAGACCCCTCAGGTTCATACTTCTTCTGGAAAGCTTCGGCTATGGGAAAGAACGTGTCTAAAGAGGTGCATTATTTTATCTTTTTGCTAGAACTATCGCATTCGTGTGGAGTAGGTAGGTATACTGAGAAAGGTTAGCTGTTGATGACGATTCTCTATTGTCGTGGATATTTTCCGGCCCCACAAGCCGAGAGCAGTTGACGTTCTGGACTCGCAGTCGAGAGGAGAAAGTGCATCAAGGGGTAGAGCTTTTAGACACGCTTGGTAAGGAATTTGCGCATCTGCAAAGTTTATGTGAAAGAAAGATGGGGCATATAAGTTACGAGGAAGCAGTTCAGGTAGTTGAAGATCTATGTCTAGAAGAAGGTAAAAGAAGAGAAAACACTACGGAATTTGTTCGTCAAAGTTATGAGTCTGTTCTAAGGAAGCGACGCCATGAGCCCATGACATTACTGAAAGTGACAGTGAGGTTACCCCTATGGTAGTGTGAATTCTCAGATGAGGAATATGGTAGTGTGAATTCCCAGATGTGCGACTTAGAATCAGGTGAAGATGATTGGAGGGTGAATGACTATCTCCACCAGCTGGATACCTGCATTGAAGTTGGAATCCAGAAACAGAAAGAACACTTGTCTGTCGAGGTTTGTTTGATTAATGAATATATATATTTTATACACAAACGTTATTTGTATTATATGTACTTTTATACACAAACGTTATTAGTTTGAATGAAAAGCTTGATACTTTTTGAAGATATAAGCTGATAGTAGCTGTTTTAGGTGGATATTAAGACTTTTCAAATGTGCTAACTGTATAAGGCTTTGGTTATGCATGATTTCACCTATGTTATTATTATGCTCTGTTGGTTTTGTTGTAGTGTGCAGGGGTTATTAATTTGGGTGGTGAAGTTGGGTGTATGCTAAGCTAAGGTCCGTGGATGTTTGTTGGTTTGCCTAATCTTGTTAAGGTGAGGACCATGTTTGTTTTCTGATGTGCTTTACGTTTCAACGTTATGTTCTGATCATTTAATTGTGTTGGGTAACAATATAGGCATGGAATGTGCAAACTTCTGATCATTTATAGATACATTAGCAGGCAACAAAAGAGAGTCCAAGCAGCAGCATAAAGTGCTTTTACCAATAATAGCAAAACATTTTTCATTCAGTTAACGATAATAACTATGTAATATACCTCATAAAGTGCTTTTCAAACAAAATATATATACACCTCATGGAGTCATGGTTGATATGATTGGTTAAAAAACATAAGTATGTTGCTAGTTCTGTTTTTATTTTTTTATAGGATGTATTGATACCTCTTACTGTTTCACGCAATGATCCCAATTTATCAGAAGACTTTAGGAGGTTCTAACTTCTAAGCATTTGATACTCCAATAACAGGTGCTACTGTAAAGTCGACTGATGCTCTTCACAATCCTGGTAGTTGTAGAGGAAGTGGAAATGAAAAAGCTGCTGCAAGCCAAAGATCAGCACTTTCTGCTGCTTCAGGTGGGCGTCTTGGTCAGGGATTTGCAAGTGGAAGTCTCGATGAAGATGCGTCTTCTGTGTGACTGTTTGCTGCCCGTGGAATGGAGCTTCTATGTGCACAATCATATAGTCAAAAATTAGGTCTCTATGCCGAAAGGGTTGGGGCAATTAATGTTCTTTGCTCATTCGCTGAAGCAGCTGTGAGGTATGCAACTTACAAAATATTTACATTCATTTGCTGCATTTCTGTCATAGAATACTAGATATGTATCTCATTCATCACTTATAGTTGTTGTAGTTTTTGTTAGTTGGATTATACCATCTCTGTACTGCTTGAAAGAAAACCACAATCTCCATGATGAAACTGAAATTTAGGATTTGATTAATTTGTAAGATATTACATGTGATCATTGTTCACTTGATTCTTTTTAACTCTATGAAAACACATGTACAACTTGTATACAGCAAAATATTATTGTTCTTCATAGTTTTTCAGCTCATGCTTTATAGTTGAGCTCCTCATGATATCCTAGATATGTATTTTTATGATAATAGCATGCAACTTAATACATTCCTGTTTATAGTTTTGTAATCTTTATATTTACTTTGATTGTGCTCAAATGTAGCAGACAACTCACATAAGCATGAAACAAACGAGTCCCCAGACCTGCAGGAAGGTAGTAGTGTTGAGAAGCCCCTCACAAGTACATTTGGAATATATAGGCAGAAGTCCAAGAGAATCCTGATCGAGTCATCTGATAGTGAAGTTTTGAAATTATTCAAGGCAAGAAACAACAGACACGAGCTAGTGTATTTTTAATACTGCTAGATATTATAGTATGAGCAGGTGTATTAGTTATGTTAGTTATAAGTTAGTACTGTTGGTTCATACATTTAGTAGTGCTATTAGATATTATTGTATTTGAATTTGTTTTGATATATATTTGAATTTGTTTTGCTATATATTGATTTCTTAAATGTGACTAAAAGATGTATATAGTTACATTTAATAACACTTTTGGTCACTGTTTGTTTAATTTGTTGTGTGACTAAATATTACAAAAGGCCACACGCAAAAAAATTCATGTGGCAATTGGATGATCAATAGTCACACAAAATACAATTTTCTTCACTTTAAACAACATATGGTCACACTTATTAACAATTTTGGTCACTTTATGCTTAATTGTATGTGACTAAATACCCAAAACAAACATTCTTTGTGTGACTAAATATTACAAAAGGCCACACACACAAAAAATTCATGTGACCATTGGATAATCAATAGTCACACAAAATACACATTTCTTTCACTTTAAACAGCATATGGTCACACTTATTGACACTTTTGGCCACTTTTTGCTTAATTGTATGTGACTAAATACCCAAAACAAACATGTTTTGTGTGACTAAATATTACAAAAGGCCACACAAACATAAAATTCAAGTGACCATTGGATGAACAATAGTCAAGCAAAATATACATTTCTTCACTTTAAACAACATATAGTCACACTTATTCACACTTTTGGCCACTGTTTTTAAAATTGTATGTGACTAACTCGAAAAAAACAATACACGTTGTGTGACTAAATCATCACAATCGTCACATTTATTATATATTCATGTGGCCATAGGATGGGAAATAGTCACACATACTGATAAATTCAACAAAACTTGTGCCTAATTGGTCACACATATTCGGGTTTTGGTCACTCTTTTTCATTAAAAACGGTCACAAACTAAACAATGTCACCATATGGACCCTTTAGTGGCGCGACTTTTTGTCACACACACCCAAAAAAACGTGTGTGACTATATGCATATAGTCACGCATTTTGGGTGTGACGATATCCAGTTTGTGTACCAGTGAGTACAGAGTCATACCTTTCTAAGCATATAAATTTCATAATTTTAGCCTTCACGGTTTAGAAATGGAGACCCGATTAGTGCGGTAATTTTATAAAATTTCCATCAGCTTTTTGAATTAAGCCATATGAGTTATTTCAAACGTCTTTTCTACCCATGACTTGCTATAAGACTTTTAACTAAATTACCTTATGATGTCACAAGTACAAGTACTGAATTAAAACATAAGTATAAGTGTTATACCTTAATCCCGAGCCTAAGTCGTGTTATATTTTATATAGGTCATTTGTGACTTTTGCGGCTTTTCTCGACGTGCACACTTCTCCGGTTTCTGTTACTACTTCATCGTTGGTGAGTTCATAGCCCCAAGTTTTACTTCAATTGTTTTACAAACTCCGTGGGGGAGATACATGCTATAAATATTTATGATCACAATGCTTTGAAAATTGTATGCTATCATGTTTTTATTATTGCCTAAGTTTTCCATAGTCGAAAGTCCCTTTTATCGTGAACCGTTAGTCACTTGCGAGTGAGCGCGAATACCGTAAATAGATATATTGGGATTAACAATCCCCATGCAGGAACGTGCCTATATGGCAGTCGTGTGTATTGTATTCATACCAATGATAGGTGTGGCTATTACCTATGTTTGATTGGCAAATTTATGCTGTTGGCAACAAAGACGTAGCGTCGGGGTCACGAGCTTAGGGCAATAATAACTTTATCAGACTCTGCATTCGTTGCTTTGTCATTTTTATAAATGATTTATTGTGATCAACTGCTTATTATTAAACTCTATGGATTCACTCAACCTTTGTGTTGACGTTTTTAGCATTTTTTATCTCAGGTTTTAAGGCATGAAGGCCTTGGATGGAGTCGTACGGATATCTTTTGAAGACTCGGCATATTTTCACATTTAAAAAGACTATATTTTAAAGATTTATGTTATGTTTAAAACATTTGTGATATTTTGAAAACCTTGTGTTTTTATGAAAACTGTTGGGACCTTTGCAAACTCTGAGGTTTTAATGTATCAAATGTGAAACACTTTTAAAAACGTCTATTTTAAAGGGTCATTTTCCATGACTTGTACTTTGTGCTAGGAAGTAATACCCCAGTGAATTATCTTCCGTTGCGATAATTTTGGGGGTGTTACACATAAGGACATAGCTAAGTCTCCTTCTTGAGTAGAAACAAATCTCTTTTCAGCTTTTCAAAATTCTCCTCTCATTCTTCATCCCAACCCAAAATTTTCTCTTTTAGAATATTACATAGAGCTGCTTCTGACGTAGAAATTTCAACACAAAATACGAAGATGATCCCCGTGTTTCTCTTTCATCTCTGAATATACCAATATGTCATACTATGACAAATTATCCAAGTATTCATGAAAGACACGATTCAACAAGTCCATAGGAACAGTCGGAGTAGTAGCCAATACAATTGGCATCACTAATACTCATAAAGATCATAACGAATACGAAAAGCAATTCTAGGAACATCTCGCTCCTTTAAATGTAACTTAAAATAATCGGATCCAAACTCAATCACTGAGAAAAACTTCACACCCTGTAGTTGATTAATCAAATCGTCGATTTGATGTAACGGATAACGGTTCTAACCACAATACTGTTCAGTTTCCAAAATTCAATACACAACTTGATGCTGTCATCATCCTTCTTCACGAATAAAACTAGAGCATCCTACGAAGACACACTCGGACGGATAAAACCACTTCCTAGAAGTTGGTCCTTCAATTCATTCCATTCAACTGATGTCGTTCAATACGGAGTTTCAGAATTAGGCAAAACGTCGCTCTTATAGGGATAGAGTTCTGACTCAAATAACTTACTATTCTCAGGCACTTCTCAAGCAACCTATGATCCCAATAAGTTTAAGTTATATGATGTAACTATTATCACTTTGGCCATGCGTCATAATACTTGCATCATATACACATTCCTTTATTGTAATCACATTCTACCTTGAGTCGTGACTAAACAAATTCTCATAACCAAATCAAAACATCTTCACATTCAGTTAGTAATCTTGGTAGTTCGTCAAGGAATACATCGCGAAATTTCAACCACCCGAATAACTCTCAAGGCAAGTTTCATCAAACGAAATATCTTCACAATCGCGAGAGAATAACGTACAAATTTTCAAAGCACAGGTGATCATAATTGTTTACCAGGTTGGGAACCATGGTCTAAAATTTTGAGTTTCTCAAATTGCCAAAGATGACAAATCTAATATGACCGTTGTTAGCTTCTCGATGCTCAGTCAACAATCCATATCCAAAATAATATCGAATCAAATATTTCCAAAGGAAACAGAGTAGCAGAACGAAACTTACCTTCAAATATTTTCAAAACGTACTGGACAATTTTGATACTCGTGACAGAAAATCACAAGATTTCTCATAGAGGTGGAACTAGGTATAGGAAATTCTAATAGTGCAGAGAGGACCTTAATATGCTTAGCAAAAGCAAGAGAAACCACAGAATGTGTCGAACACATCGGATCCATACATATACGAATTCTCTGAACGAACGAAAAGGTATCTAAACGAATAACAAACGAATCAAAGATCGAAGTTCGAAAGAATGTGCTAACCTCAGAAAGTGAAACCTGAAAGGCATTACTACATATTCTAAAAGCATTCTAAACTTATGTTGCGTATCCTGATAAATTTTCTAATTCTCCGGAATGAATGATCTTATAAAGGCTTAACTGAAAGCAGAGGTACAAATCAGAGTGGTGTGGAAGAAAGATAGCAAACCAATGCCTTATCTTATAATCTACCTGATAATCTACCCAATCCTCACCGGTCATAACTGAAGTTCCTACGGGGAGAAACCTAAAGCAAAACCTTCAAAGGTTGTTCCATAAGCTCCTATAGTGCAAACCTAAGGATCCAAATCTTCACATGCCATCACTTATGTGCTACAAGTCGAAGCCTGATCTCTGATACCACAATTGTAACACCCCAACCCGACAAGGGTCAAAATGCCACATTATGGTGTCAATCAGAACATACAAACGCAAGCGAAAGACTTATAAACATAATAATTACAAAGGTATTCTAAGATGAAAATAAAATACTAACTCTTAACATGATAAATTCCAAAACTGAAGAACAAAACCAAACTAAATTTAACTGAAGCTATGTCCAAGTCTAATCCAAAAGAAAATGGGTATCTATCATCAAGGTAGTCCACTAAGAGCTCCTATGCACTCTTCACTCAATCCCAGCTTCCAACCTAAAACCTTCCGCAGGAAAAGAAATGCGTCTGAGCTTAAAAATCCCAGTGAACAAATATAAACAAAACGAATAATCGAACATATATAAGTATAAGAAAAAGGAACATAAGCTCCTGCTGAACGAATATCATCTGCCAAAAGAATAAGAGATCAAGGATCAACTGAACAAAATGTCATATACCATAAGAAGCAAATCATAGCGAAACATAAGGAGATCATAATGAAGTCAAAGGAATCAAACAGAGAATAATAATCATATAACAGAACAGAATAGAAATGCCCACGAGCTCAGAAAACATGCCACATGCTTAGTCACATAATCACATCATATCATGTACATATATATCCGTCAATTCATTAGTTGTACAAGGAGGGGATACCTCTCAAGTACCAAATGAAGTAGCTAGCTCCCAGAAGTGAAATGGGGTGCATAGCACGCACCAACCAATCACTAATCATATCCAGAACAGAACAAAACAGATTCTAGGATGCATCCATACGCCCCCTGCAAAACAAATCATATATATACACCTGCTCATGACAGGCATATACACATATCATAATGGCCAATGTGCACAAATATCATAACAGAATAGAAGGGGACGTCGTGGATCAATCACACCTCCACATAAAGTGTCATGCCATTGGTGCCTCAATGACATGGCCATGGTACCTCCATAACTAGGGATACAGATACAGAAGCTCTGGCAACAGAAAAGAACAAAGCAAAGTAAAGCAAAGCAAAGCTATCCATAATCATAACAGAGCTACTATAGCATAATCAATCAGAGCATATCGACAGAACAGAATCTCATATCAATGAGATAATATACAGATCATCATAACAGAATGGATAGCAAATAGAATCATATCAAATGATAATATCAAACGGATCATATCAACGAATCATATCAAACAGAATCATATCAAAGCAAACGAATCAATTCAAGGATCGAGAAGTCATGAGAAATCCCTACTGAAAAGGGATAGAATATCTGTACCTCAAACAGCAAATGAAACCATATCAGAAAACACATGGATCGGAAGTTACTCCTTCATCAACGAATCTACACGAATTAATGATCGTCTTATTATTTAAGAACCATTTCATAAGTTATTTTTGAGTCAGTACTTATTGTTGTTCAGATTGACATATT
Source organism: Artemisia tridentata subsp. tridentata (assembly GCA_021014915.2). NCBI lineage: Eukaryota > Viridiplantae > Streptophyta > Magnoliopsida > Asterales > Asteraceae > Artemisia > Artemisia tridentata. The sequence continues at coordinate 417,064,059 of CP139507.1, read as the reverse complement.
AGTGTTTCCTGCTATTTATAGCAACTTTCCATATTTTGTAACTTCCCCGAATTAGTAACTTTCCGAATTAAGTGAGTCCTCCGAATTAAGTAACTTTCCCGAATTAGTAATTTTCCATATTTAGCAAGTTTCCATGATTAGTAAGTTAGGGACATTCATAATTAATCAAACTTAGGGTTTATAGGTACTTCTAAATCATATATCACTTAATTAGGACATATTAGTGAATCTGGATCACATCCTTATGATTTTTCATGCCTGCCATTTAAGCTCCAAAAATTCTGAAATAATTATATGTGATTCCCATATTAGCTTAGCATCTTCACAAATTTTTATAGATTTTATTTCAAAGTACGATTACTGTTTCAAAAATCATCTTTCCAGACCTACCCAGAAAATTAATTGCAGATACACACAGAAAGTTTGCCTTTAATTAACCCGTTAAGACACTTCAGAAAAATCCACAAAAATTCCAGGAAGTCACACATAACTTAAATATCACCCCTGTAAAAGGAGAGCTCTCAGTTCCTTGTGGTTTGAAAATTAAAAATCAAAAACTTCGACTGAAGTTCAGACTCCGATTTCTCAGAATTGACACTTAATCCCATAAAATTTAAAAACATGACCAAAACAACTCCAAATCACTCCAACCCAATTGGAGAACTTATTTAAGACTTTAAACTAGGTTTACATGAAAAAATATAGAATAAAGCACTCATGAAACTCGAGCCATAATGCACACAAATTCGTCTTATGAAGCTGTCCAGTTCAGAAACCCGTTTTAAGCCATCATTTAACATGTTTTACTTATACAAGCGCACACGAGACCTTTATATTTCACAATACATGTTTCATAGGTTTATTTGGTCCATAATACACATGTACAACAGCTCTTAAAGTCGACACACAATCATATATACACACACAAAAATTAATGATCCCAACAGTCCACATAACATCACACACAACCAAGCCCTAATCCCACGAATTAAATATGTATGCCCCTCATTAATGACCTAGGGTTTTATTTCCAGATTTGTAGGTCTTGTTAATGTGTTAATTAATGTTCATATTAGGGCTTGCAACAACAGATAGGTCGACATGAAGAGTAACCAAGAATCGTCCCACATATTAACGAGGTACCTTAAGATTTCATGTAGCGTATAAGTTCATCATGTGATCATATTTTAACAAAACTATTTATGCAGCATGACATCATGATAATAACGATTTAAGCATGGTCTAGATCTGGTTATATTCATATGTGTGTGTCGTATAACATGTGAGAAAACAAAAGGGATCATTGATACCTTGAGGCCGAAACAAAGATGGATCAAAAGAAGAACAAAACCACGAATTAACCAAGACTCCAAGAGTATGCTACGAATCACTACACACCAAGGCTGCTACCATCCTCCTCTTTTTGATCTTAGAGAGGAACAAACGAGATGGGACTACTTTTTAGGGTTTCGGTTTGAGAGGAAAAGAGAAAGCCAAACATGTGTGTTTTGGAGAGGAGGGAAAAAAGAGGCGTGTATTGTGAGGGACAATAACAATACATGAATTCTTCTATTTTGTTAAATGATTAGGCCTTATCAAGAGTGTGGAACAAGTCAACATTTTGGTTCATATCTTAGTAAAAAAAACGTGTAGGTGTGAAACAAAAGAAGAATGTGTCGTGTATAAAAATTAGGATAGGATTAGGAAGCATTTTAGTTAATTTACTTTAAGATAAATATTAATAATGTTTTGTTATTTTATATCATAAGGTTTAATATATCACTTATGTTGACATAAATAATGCCTAAAAACATTATTCATATCCCTATGTTTTAATGATCACAAAATATAAACTCATTAAACATAAACTTATCAAATAAACAAGTATTTAGTTGTAAATATTCACTTCTACAACTTAATCACTTAAGGTATGAATAAACAAGTGCTTAATGCATTATATGATCAAAGGAACATTTTCTTAATAACTAGATTTTTTATAAAACATCAAAAACATTTTATATATTTTTGAAAAACATTTTTGGCATTAAATAAAAATGTTTAATCTTTTATAAAAATATGAATTCAAATTTTTAACCAAAATCAGTTAAAATGTTCCAGAAAAACCTTCCCCACAAAAGGACAAAATTGGCCAACGGACAGAAGGGGCGGCCCCTTAATTTTACTAGGCGGCCCCCTTAATTATTAAGGGGACCGCCCCCTATTTAAGGGGACCGCCCCCGCTCCAGTAGACTTCCAGCTGTCCAATTTTTCTCCTATAAATACCAGTCTTCTCCTGGACTTTTACTCACCTTTTGCACACTAAAACTTTCTGTTTTAAATCACATTTCATATCTTCAAATTCCTTTGATCATATAATCTTAAGCTTTGGTTTCTAAGTGATCCAAGCTTCCTCCATTCAAGTGCAAAAGAAGAATACTCCTTCAACAACTAAAGAAGAAGTATTGCAACTTAGATACCTAAGTTGTTTGTGTCATCACATATATTTGTATATAAGTTGTGTATTGTTATTAGATAGTTGTGTGTATAATTAATTGGGATAGGTTAGTGTGTAAGTAGAGAAGTTGTGTTGTTAAGGTATGTAAGTAGTGAAGGTGTGAAGAAGTAGTAGTGAACATAGGTTGTGGTTAGTCGTGAAGTGTCGTGAAGAAGTTGTGAAGAAGTCGTGAAGAAGTCGTGAAGAAGTCGTGAAGAAGTTGTGAAGAAGTCGTGAAGAAGTCGTGAACTAGTCGTGAAGAAGAAGGTGTGATAAAGTCGTGTTTAAGGTGTGAGATTGGTTCTAGCTACGATTAGAACTCAACATTTAGCTTTGTGTCGTTAAGCCGGTGTAAGCTAAAGTTGTGTAAAGGTTTTCTCCGCCATAAGGGAGCTTGTTGACATAGTGAAGAAAACTCTCGAGTTAGGTGCTCGGGGAGTGGAGTAGGGCAAGGAAGGTGTCCTTGTAGCCGAACCACTATAAATCTCTTGTCTCTCGGTTAGATCTTTCCATCTCTAGCTTTCATTTCATTTTATTACCTTACTTGCATTACTTAGTTATATTTACTTATATACGTATTGTTCATATTGTTCAAGAATTGAGATCACATAAATTCGAATCTAAGTTTTTAAAGAAAATAAAGTTTTCACAATTAATTATTAAAAGGACATAAAACTATTCAACCCCCCCTTCTAGTTTTCCACAATTGGTATCAAGAGCCACGTCAAACAAGATTTTTAAAATTAACTGTATTTTAAAACTTGAAACGATCTATGGAATCTTTAAAATATTTAGAAGGGCAATCTATGCAAAGACCACCACTATTTGAAAGTGATAGTTTTCTTTATTGGAAAAATAGATTCGAAACTTATGTGAAATCAAAGGATCTTGATCTTTGGCATGTTATTACCTATGGTGATTTTCCTCCTATTCAATATAATATCCTAACTAAATTAGATGAAATTGTACCTTTTGAAAAACAAAATGATGATTTAAAAAGGAAACTAGCGAAAAATAATGAAGCTAAAATGGTTATTTATAATGCGTTACCACGCAAAGAATATGAAAGAATTTTTATGTGTCAAACCGCAAAAGATATTTGGGATTCTTTACTAATCACTCACCAAGGTAATAGTCAAGTCAAAGATAATAAAATAGATCTTCTTGTACAACAATATGAACAATTTACAATTCCTGAAGAGGAATCTATTGATAATGCATTTGCTAAATTTAACACAATCATCACAAGTTTAAAAGCACTTGATGAGACTTTTTCTAGCAAAAATTGTGTAAGGAAATTTCTTAGGGCATTACATCCGAAATGGCGCGCAAAGGTCACGGCGATTGAAGAGTCAAAGAACTTGATAACGTTATCACTTGACGAGCTAATTGGCAACTTAAAAGTTCATGAAGAAATTATAAAAAGGGACTCGGAAACGGTCAAGAGCAAGAAAGATCAAATCAAGTCTCTCTCGCTAAAAGCCAAAACGGAACTTAGTGATGACGATGATTCAAGTGACGAGAGTGAAGACGAAGAATATGCAATGGCCGTTAGAGAATTCAAGAAATTCTTCAAGAGACGAGGAAGATTCACGAGACAACCGCGAGATGAAAGAAGATCGCTACAAAGAAATAGAAATGATAACTACGGGAAAAGAAAGTGCTTTAGATGTGGAAGTCAAAACCATCTCATTGGCGAATGTCCAAAGCCACCGGGTTATGATTACGAAAGCGCATTTGTTAGTGGAACATGGAGCGATAGCGACAAAGATGAAGCGGACAAAGCAAAAGACGAAAAGTGCCTTGTAGCTCAAGCAACCGATGAAATATGTCTAGGAATAAATTTGGAGCCCGACGAATGGATTAAGGATAGCGGATGCTCGAAGCACATGACGGGAAACCGGAAGCTATTCTCCTCCTACAAGGCATACAACGGAGGTAACATTATTTTCAGTAGTGATTTTCGTGGAAAAATCATTGGCAAAGGTACGATCTCTCAAGACTCCCTAACTATTGAAAATGTTGAGCATGTAGATAACTTAACATATAACTTGCTTAGTATAGGACAAATATGCGATAATAAGTGTAGGGTTACTTTTACAAGTAAAGATAGCGAAATAGTTAAGGACAGAAAGGTCATAGGTAGAGGAGTTAGGAAAGGTGGCGTATATGTTATGAAACTAGGAAATAAACCGGAAGATAAAATATGTCTAGCAACCTTAGATGAAAACTCTACATTGTGGCATAGAAGATTAGGTCACGCAAATATGCAACAAATACAATCCCTAGCCTCTAAAGAATTAGTTAGAAACTTGCCTAACCTAAGATATGACCAACACTTTTGCGATGCATGTAAAATAGGAAAACAAGCACATGCTAGTCACAAAGCTAAGAATATAGTCTCCACTACTAGATGTCTAGAATTATTACACATGGACCTTTTTGGTCCAATCGTTGTGCGGAGTTACGGAGGTAATCGTTATACCTTAGTAATTGTAGATGACTATTCATGATACACGTGGACTAGTTTTTTAAGTGACAAAATCGAAGCCTTTAATAAATTTGAAATATTTAGTAAAATGATTCAAAATAAATTAGGGTGTTCTATAGTATCAATTAGGACGGACCATGGTCGGGAATTTGATAACGAAGTGCAATTCGGAAAATATTGTGATTTAAATGGGATATCTCACAATTTCTCCGCCCCTCGCACTCCACAATCAAATGGGGTAGTAGAAAGAAAGAATCAAACCTTACAAGAAATGAGTAGAACAATGCTAAATGAACAATCTATCCCACAAAAATTTTGGTGCCATGCTGTAGATACATCAACATATATAATAAATAGAGTCTCAATTAGGAGAATATTAGGAAAAACCCCATATGAGTTACTGAGAGGTAGAAAACCTAGTCTAAATTACTTTAGGGTATTCGGGAGCAAATGTTTTGTTCTCAATACAAAAGATTACCTTACTAAGTTTGATCCTAAGTCGTACGAAGGAATCTTTCTAGGGTATTCACAAAATAGTAAAGCATACATAATACTTAATAAACACACTATGAAAGTAGAAGAATCCTTAAATGTAACATTTGATGAAACTCCACCACCACCTAAGACATTGCCCCTAGAAGATGATGATCTAGTTGAAGAGGAAGCTATTAAGATTAGTAAAATTAAACCCTTAGGTGATGATAATGAAGATATAATATTAGGTGAAGACGAAGTAGTAAATGTTAAGGAATCTAAATCACACCCGCTAGATAATATAATAGGAAACTTAAATCAAAGAACCCTTAGATCACAAGCTCAAGATAAAAATAACTTCTTTTGTTTCCTATCAACTATAGAACCTAAAAATATAAATGAGGCATTAAAAGATGAAAGTTGGGTTATGGCTATGCAAGAAGAACTAAATCAATTTAAGACTAATGACATTTGGGAGCTAGTCCCAAATCCCATGAACATGACCATCATAGGAACTAAGTGGGTTTATAGAAATAAGTTAGATGAAAATGGAATAGTTACTAGGAACAAGGCTAGGTTAGTTGCCCAAGGATATAATCAACAAGAAGGAATAGATTATGACGAAACTTATGCCCCCGTAGCTAGATTAGAATCTATAAGAATACTACTTGCCTATGCATGCACCCTAGACTTTAAGTTATTTCAAATGGACGTGAAAAGTGCATTCCTTAACGGTTTTATCAATGAGGAGGTATACGTGGCACAACCTCCAGGATTCATTGACTTCGCAAAACCTGATTATGTTTATAAACTCAAGAAAGCTTTATATGGACTTAAACAAGCTCCCAAGGCTTGGTATGATCGATTAAAGGCATTTCTTATTAAACATGATTATTCCATGGGAATGGTAGATAACACTCTTTTCACGAAAAAGAAAAGCCCAAATCTCATCATTGTCCAAATATATGTCGACGACATTATATTCGGATCGACTTGTCAGGATATGTGTGATGAATTCGCCAAAATCATGCATGATGAGTTTGAGATGAGTATGATGGGTGAACTTAATTTCTTCCTAGGATTACAAATAAAACAATTAGAAGATGGAATATTTTTTAATCAATCTAAGTACATTAAGGAAATGCTTAAAAAATTTGGATTAGAAGATGCTAAGCCCATGAAGACACCAATGTCTACGGAAGTAAAACTCACAAGAGATGAAGAAGGTGAGTCCGTAGAAAACACTAAATATAGAGGAATGATAGGTAGTTTACTATACTTAACGGCAAGTAGACCGGATATCATGTTTAGTGTCTGCCTTTGTGCTCGCTTTCAAGAGGATCCCAAAACCTCTCACCTAGAAGCGGTTAAGCGTATCTTCCGATACATTAAAGGCACTATACACTTAGGATTATGGTATCCTAAGGGATCGGGCATAGAAACCATCGTCTATGCGGATTCGGATCATGCGGGAGACTACGTGGATAGAAAAATTACTAGCGGAATTTGCACGTTAATGGGATGTTGTCTAACATCTTGGTTCTCGAAGAAGCAAACCACTCTTGCTATTTCTACCACAGAAGCCGAATATGTAAGCGCTGGAAAGGCATATCAACAAGCACTATGGATGAAACAAGCTCTCTTAGACTATGGCATTAGGTTAGATGACGTCCCAATTATGTGTGATAATAAAGGTGCTATAGATTTAAGTAAGAATCCCGTTCAACACTCTAGGACTAAACATATAGAAATACGCCACCACTTCCTCCGCGATAACGTTCAAAAAGGAAACATATCAATAGAAAAGGTTGCATCGGAAGATAACTTAGCGGACATATTCACTAAGCCCCTTAAGCGTGAACTCTTTAACCACTTACGTTTAGGCCTGGGAATGATGGAACAAATTGACTGAATTTTCTGCATTTTTGGTAAAAAAATTTTTCCAGATGGGCGGACCCCTTAATGTTATAAAGGCGGTCCCCTTAATTATTAAGGGGACCGGCTAGTCATTAAGGGGACCGGCCATCTGACTGTAAAATTATTTTTTTTTCTTCTTTGTTTCCTCTTATCTGAGTCTAGGAATCTGTTTTGCACAAAATAAAAGATTGGGATATTTCCTTGCATAAACATATTTATAAATAAAACCCAATCTATTTTCAACAAATCATTCTCACATCTAGGAAAACACATTTTTCTTACATTGTTGAATAATGCTAAAAACATTTTTTTTCATGCATAAAGATCTCACATGAATTGTCAAAGTATATAATCTAATATATACATCTTTGATATTCATATATTGAGCAAAATCAAATCAAGGAGACCTTGGATTGTTTCTTAGGAAATTTTTGCATTTAGGAGTCGAAACAATCACATCTCCACATTTGTTGCATATAGGCACACACTAGAACAATCTTATTAATCACATTTGTTCCATCACCTATTCCCCATTAGTTTCTAGTGCCTTTGCTTCTTTACCCTTGCCTTAGATGATTAGGTTCCTTAATTCTCTTAATTGCTAGACATTAATTATTGCTTGCTTATTTATTTGTCTTATATGCCATGTATGCTTAATATGTTTTTCTATTGCCTCAAAGAGTGGGACTTGCCTAAAACCAAAAGCTCAAAACATAGCCATCCTCACCTATTTCTGCAGAAAAACCCATTTCTGGAACCCAGAAAGGTACCAGATGGGCGGCCCCCTTAATTCATAAGGCGGCCCCCTTAATTATTAAGGGGACCGCCCATAATTAAGGGGACCGGCCATCTGCTGGACGGGTTCAGAGAATCTTTTTCTGTTTTTGAGCCCATTTGATCCTATACTTCCCCAAATTCACAAACACATTTTGTCCCAATCACCCAACAAGCCTTTTCATTCCTAAACAACACAAATCCTCCACTATAAATAACCCCATATCTCACCACATTCAATCATCCCATCATGTCTTCTTCAATCAACCCAAAACCAAAAACCTCTAAGCTAGCTAGGATGACCTTAAAACCCGGGTGGAAAAGAAAACCTAACCCTCACCACAAGCCCATTACAACTAGACAACCAACACCTCCATCATCATTCATCCCCAACTACTCTCCAAGATCACAACCTCACTCCATTGAACCATTTCACAAACCCTACCATTTTGGCCAAACATCCACATTCATTCCAAACTACTCACCTAAACCTCAAACCAACTTCAATGGAATACTTGAAAACCCTCATCACCTTGGTCAAACATCAAACCTTTCACCCCAATACCATCCATTTCCACCAAATAACCAAATCCCCATTCATGAAAGACATAAGCTTCATGAAGAGATTAACCAAATCCATGATCTTAATGATCTCCTTGCTATGCACCTCACACAACGCAACAAGGGACAACCTCCATCCTCACCTTACTCAAATTGCCTACCCCACTCTCTTAACTTGGATCAAGTTACAAACCACACCCACTATTTCCCTTGTTGCATCTTTCTTCAAAAACAAATCCTCCACCTAAGTGAAGATATTTCTTGGATCGAATATCTACTCACTAGTCCCTATCCCATTCCTCCACTACAACGATATAACATCAATGGATCCGCTCCATTTCCCTCACCATCACATAACTAAAACCCATCCAAATGATTTCCGCCTCAAAATAAAAATCCCTCACCCTTTTGTGTTGCAAGCAAGTCCAATCGCTCTCTTTGGCAATATGAGAAGCATTAGTATTTCTAGTTTTGTTGTAATCATTATGTTTCAAAGTATTTTATGTAATGTAATGATGATTCATATTTTATATGATCATCTTGAATGTTTTAGTTGGTTGTTCTAAAATATTTTTGCTATGTATATGTATCTTGTGTCTCCTAACTTGTTTTTGCAGCCAAGATTTCCATAGCTCGTCTCCTTGGTGCCCTCGAACGAGGGGGAGTAACCATCAAGGGGGAGTTCTCGTCCCGACAAATTTAGTTTCTAAAACTTGTCGGCATATCCTTTTTGATTCTACAAAAAGGGGGAGAAGTGAATGTAAACTCACTAAATACTTGTCCAAAAATAAATTTTTGGATTTAATAAGTTTAAGTTTTGTAATCATCAAAAAGGGGGAGATTGTTGACATAAATAATGCCTAAAAACATTATTCATATCCCTATGTTTTAATGATCACAAAATATAAACTCATTAAACATAAACTTATCAAATAAACAAGTATTTAGTTGTAAATATTCACTTCTACAACTTAATCACTTAAGGTATGAATAAACAAGTGCTTAATGCATTATATGATCAAAGGAACATTTTCTTAATAACTAGATTTTTTATAAAACATCAAAAACATTTTATATATTTTTGAAAAACATTTTTGGCATTAAATAAAAATGTTTAATCTTTTATAAAAATATGAATTCAAATTTTAACCAAAATCAGTTAAAATGTTCCAGAAAAACCTTCCCCACAAAAGGACAAAATTGGCCAACGGACAGAAGGGGCGGCCCCCTTAATTTTACTAGGCGGCCCCCTTAATTATTAAGGGGACCGCCCCCTATTTAAGGGGACCGCCCCCGCTCCAATAGACTTCCAGCTGTCCAATTTTTCTCCTATAAATACCAGTCTTCTCCTGGACTTTTACTCACCTTTTGCACACTAAAACTTTCTGTTTTAAATCACATTTCATATCTTCAAATTCCTTTGATCATATAATCTTAAGCTTTGGTTTCTAAGTGATCCAAGCTTCCTCCATTCAAGTACAAAAGAAGAATACTCCTTCAACAACTAAAGAAGAAGTATTGCAACTTAGATACCTAAGTTGTTTGTGTCATCACATATATTTGTATATAAGTTGTGTATTGTTATTAGATAGTTGTGTGTATAATTAATTGGGATAGGTTAGTGTGTAAGTAGAGAAGTTGTGTTGTTAAGGTGTGTAAGTAGTGAAGGTGTGAAGAAGTAGTAGTGAACATAGGTTGTGGTTAGTCGTGAAGTGTCGTGAAGAAGTTGTGAAGAAGTCGTGAAGAAGTCGTGAAGAAGTTGTGAAGAAGTCGTGAAGAAGTCGTGAACTAGTCGTGAAGAAGAAGATGTGATAAAGTCGTGTTTAAGGTGTGACATTGGTTCTAGCTACGATTAGAACTCGACATTTAGCTTTGTGTCGTTAAGCCGGTGTAAGCTAAAGTTGTGTAAAGGTTTTCTCCGCCATAAGGGAGCTTGTTGACATAGTGAAGAAAACTCTCGAGTTAGGTGCTCGGGGAGTGGAGTAGGGCAAGGAAGGTGTCCTTGTAGCCGAACCACTATAAATCTCTTGTCTCTCGGTTAGATCTTTCCATCTCTAGCTTTCATTTCATTTTATTACCTTACTTGCATCACTTAGTTATATTTACTTATATACGTATTGTTCATATTGTTCAAGAATTGAGATCACATAAATTCGAATCTAAGTTTTTTAAAAAAATAAAGTTTTCATAATTAATTATTAAAAGGACATAAAACTATTCAACCCCCCCTTCTAGTTTTCCACAACTTATTGGATTGATTAGGTTGGGTAATATTCAAATGGTCAAATAAAAATGTAATCATGATTTTTGGGTTTACAATAATAAGCATACAAAAATATTAAATAAATGTTATACAAATATTTACAGAAATAAAATAGAGATGTATAGGGTTTTCTTACAATACTTGTGAAGAAAACTAACAAGAAACCAAGGACAAGATCACTAAACCTAAAGTTTCAACCAAAGCCCTAGCTTCCAATTCTTTTAACCACTTGATTATAACTTTAGAGAGCCCTTGTAATATCCTTCTTAACTCAGCCCTAGCACCCTTGTGTAGCTTCCAAATCAATCATGGAATGATGAGGAGATTATGGTGTTGTTTATGGTGATTTATACCTATCCACATTATTCGCGTTCACTTCACTCGTGATTAATGGTTCATGATGCTAGGGACTTAAGTTTGGCAAAAGTGGTACTTAGTGCAAATAATACATTCAGATATTGCATACAATTTCAAAGCAATGTGTTCGGTTTAAAAATAGCATGTATCCCTCCCCCAAGGGTTTGTAAAACAATTAAGTAATAAGAAGTGGGGCTATGAACTCACCGTGAGGATAGTGGCAAGAGAGGTGCAAATAAAATAACGAATGTGCCGAGAAAGTCCTACGAGCAACCTAAAAGTATATGTCGCGTCTTAGGTTCTAAAGTAACATCGTAAATATATAATCATGCTTTATATAGTTATTACATTAATTATGCTTGGGTACTTAATATTTGTAAACTGAAACAAGTGTTTAGAGTTAGTTTCGACACTTTAAAACTAGTTACGGTTTCTAATTTATAAGTTATTCGGTAATCGAGTTCTATGTCGTTTTTATTAGTCTAAGTGTCCGAATTTGTTATCCCGAGATCAGTGGGTATATGAAAGAGTAAACGAGTTCATTTTTCCGATAGTGGGTCCTACCATGTCGGTTTTTAAGTAAAAGTGGTCAAGTAATACTAAACGTAATGGTTAGAATTTTTAGTTTTTGTTTTCCCGTGTTAATCTATACGTTATTTCTAAACCGTAAAGGGTTATAACTTGGTTCTTATGTCGTCGGAAAGGGTTTTAAATAAAATTTACCGATTTGTAGGTCCCACGGTCTCTAAAGTTACCTAGCTAATGTGAAATTACTAACTTGTCCTTAAATAAACATGCTGTTTGCTTCAGCAACTTATGGTCTCACGGAAATGGCCATAAGTTGGTCTATACGACTTCGTTTTACGCCCGGTTTTCGGAAACAATTAAGTTAGGATGTTATCTACAACTTTTATTTTTGACCAACAGGTGGTTATATGCTATTTTTATGAGTTTTACCCGTTTGAAAACTGTTACTCAGATTATGACATGTTTTGCCATTTTGGCTCTAGTTTAATCATCGGGATGAGTTACGGCATGAGCCACCCGGGGAAACGACCACAAGACATCCATCTATAAGCCTATGTTTTTACCTAAGTTTCACACTTTACGAATTTTGCCCAGTAATTCCAGTTATACCCCTATCCAAAAATTGTTTTGCAATACTAGTCCTTTTCGATGTTTCTAGTGTTTTAGTCCGATTCACCAAGCATAATCAAGTATAATAAGCATACAAAACATATTAAATAAATTGTTAGCATTAAAGAAAGTGTTGGCCATTTCATATTAGGAACTTTGTTATTGTGTCGTTAAAATGTGTAATAGATTAGTCATCGGGCTAGTGGACTTGGTAGGTTATTAGTTTAAGTTGCTAAGTTTGTAAGCCTTTTATATTTCATGTAAACCAAGTCCAAGTCCTAGCCCATAGAAAGCCTTTTAGGGCATCAAGAGTTGTACTATATAAACACCTCAAATGACACATTTGAGGTGTGTGCTTGAGTGTGTATGTGTGTGTTTTCTTTAATAAAATTCTCTCTTCATCTCACTATTTTCTCTCTATAGCCTAACGCCACTTATATACTCTTGTACCACCATCGTTGATCTATATTATGTGATAACTTTGATAGATCTAAGGTCCCACAAGTGGTATCAATCGCCAAAAAATGATTTAGGAGTGTTTGTGTGTCGTTTTTTGGTTAAAGTTTTGCAAAAGTTATGTTTTTCTTTATAAAAATGTTAGATTTTCTTCCAAAAGCTTTGATTTTTACGTTTCTAGGTTAAAGTTGTTGTCTTTCTTATAGTTCTACTACTTATTAGTGAGTTTTGGCAAAAAAATCGCATCAAAAACATCAAAAAACTTGTTTCGTATCGATTTAGAAAGTTTTGGCTACTTATCGCATTTCTTCAAATTTAGGTATAAACGTTAAAGGTCTCAACTTTATTGTTATGTAACTGTTTTTGAAGGTTTTTGATCGATAGAAACTGTTTAGAAGTTTGTTTTTAGTCGTAATTTTGAACCATAAAAAAATCAGTTCGTCCATCGGAATTGCATTTTTAAGGGTTTATCGGAATTGCATTTTTAAGGGTTCATCGGAATTGGATTCATCGAAATTGGGTTCATAGGAATTGCAGCTTAAGGGTTCATCACAATTGGTTATCGAAATTAATCAAGGACAAGTTTACTTCACGATCCAACGATTACTCAGTATTCCCTTGCTTGTATAAGTTTGTGGAATACTTCGACTAAGGAAAAATCTTCTAATTTGTACAAATTAGATAGATATTATCGCAATTGCCTAAGGGTTCATCGAAATTGCATTGTTCATCGAAATTGCATTTTTCATCGAAATTGCATTTTTCATCGGAATTGCATTTTTCATCGAAATTGCATTTTTCATCGAAATTGCAGTTTTCATCGGAATTGGACCAAAGTCATCGGAATTGGACCAAATTCATCGGAATTGAACCAAAGTCATCGGAATTGAACCTTCAAAGTTGACTTTTGTTTGACTTTTTACGACAAAACTTCAAACGGCCATAACTTTTGAACCGTAACTTCGTTTTCAGCGAAACACCTGTCAAAACGACCAGAACAGCCTGAATATTGTGAGGTTACTCCACTACATCGGGTAACAAAATTTTTGAAGCCTGAAATCGCTCTGGAAAGAAGTTATCGACGATTTTAAGTTTTAAGACCAAAGTTTCACTACAACAACTGAATTTAACTTTCACCAAACACAACTCCTACATCGTTGAACCGATCCAAGATCAACTTTATCATACATACCTTCATCTATGGCAACTCAACAAGACATTCATGCAGCCAGTGCGAAAAACCGTCCTCCTATGCTTGAAAAACGTTGGTATCTTCCATGGACAAGCCGCATGCTTCGTTACATCAAAACCAAGCCTGATGGTATACTCCTGCTCCAATCTATTAAGAATGGACCCTTCAAGCCTCGACAAATTCAAGACCCTGGAGATCCAAATGGAACATCTTCTGTTCTACCATTCTTTCGTGAATAAAAAGAAGCAAAATACACAGAAGAAGACAAGAAGCAGATTGACGCTGATGATATAGCAATGTACTTAATCCAACTAGGATTACCACGAGAGATCTTTGCTGCTACCGAAAGCTGTGAAACTGCCTATGACATGTGGGAACGAGTTAGAAGGCTATGTCATGGAACAGAAATTGGGCAACAAGATGTAGAAAACAAGCTACTAACTGAATGGGAGAAGTTTACATCCACTCCTGGAGAATCCATTGAATCCTACTATACCAGGTTCTACACTTTAATGAATGAGCTAATCAGAAACAAGTTGACACCAAGACCAATCGCGAGCAACATCAAGTTCATCAACAATCTTCAAGAAGAATGGGGACGATATGTCACTATTGTCAACCAAACCAAGGATCTACATCAGGTGAATTATGATCAGCTCTACGATTTTCTGAAGCAAAACCAAGCTGAGGCTAATGAAGTTAGGAAAGAAAGATTGGAAAAGAATCATGATCCTCTTGCATTCATTGCTCAAACACCAACACCTTTACCAGTAAACACACAACATCAACAATCATCATCTTCCACTCACAACTACATGCAACAACAATACATTCCACAACAACAAACTGCTGTAATCCCACAACAACAATATCCACAATTCCAAGAACCAGAGTTCACTGACAATGATGAGTCTACTGCTGCTTTGACACAAGCATTTGCTTATTTGACAAAGGCATTCCAAGGACGCTATTCTACACCAACCAACAACAACCAAAGGATTTCATCGAATACTCGCAACAGGCAGATTGCACAGCCGAGTTTCAATATGGGTCAATGAGGACAAATGGTTGGAGTTATTGGGAATCAGCAGGGATATGCTACTAGATTTCAGATGGGTAATCGGAATATGCAGAATGCATGGCAGTATGCAGGAAATCAGTTGGGTCAGTACGCAGGGAATTAGATGGGTCAATTTGTTGGAAATCAGAGGGATCAGAATGTTGGGAATCTGACAGTGGGTAATCAGATTGGGAATGCTGCAGCTCCAGTTGCTGGGAATGATGGAAATATGAATCAGGGAAATCCGATAAAGTGTTTCAACTGTCAGGGTGCAGGTCATATGGCAAGGAACTGTCCTACTAAGCCGAAAAAGAAAGATCCAGCTTATCTACAGAAAGCATTACTGTTGGCACAGAAGAAAGAACCAGGGTTTCAGTTGAATGCTGAAGAAAATGATTTTATGGCTCTCATGAATGACATGGAAGACCGAGAGGACATCGATGCAAACTGCATATTTATGGCAAATCTTTAGGAGGCTAAGTACGACACGGATTCTGACACACCTCCTGTTTATGACACCAATGCAGTATCTGAGGTACCAATATTCAATACATGCCACAATAATGATATATTTGATATGTCTCCTCATGAGGAACAGCATTCTAAGACTCCAGCACTGATGTGTGTCAGGATCGAATAAGTTTTAAATTTATAAAGGTTGAATTACCGAATCTAAGAACAACACATACGAGCAAGTATACTCGTCCGTTGTAGCAAGATTTTGATGGTAAGTCGGGATCGTTCACAGGGATTTGTGAAGTGAATCGAATCGTAGGCTAAAAGCAAATTTCTCAACAAGCAATAATGATAATATGATAATTCAAATGATTAAAACTACACTTGCTTAGATTAGTGTACTACAATTGACTAGTATGATTGTGATAACTTTGGATAACATGTTGGTTTTGATAATTAGTTTGGTGACTAATCTATTGTTTCTACAAATTAAACCTTCGTCAAGATTTTAGTTTATAAAAACAAGCATTACGATTGACCAATCAATTCAAGATCAATTCAGGGTTCATAAGTGGTGTACCTTAAACACGAAAACAATCTTTTGTCTTATCAAACAAGCTTAAGAAATGGTCAATACAAAAGGTAACCGATTATAGATAAAATGTCACAACTGATGGTAAACTATTAATCTTTCGACCTTTGAAATGGTTTACAATCAATCCGTTTTGACAAGCAAAAAGCATTTTCATTACAATCACGATTAACTTTCTTTGTTTAATCAAGAATAGTGGATAACAACAATCATTCATAGACAAATGATTATAACTAGTTGAATAACAATAGTTCTTTCGACCCTTAAAATTACTAGCAACTAGTTAAACTTGACCAACAAATGTCACTACGAAACTTAATCACAATTGGATCTTAGAATCAACTTGAAATTGAATTAAAACATGTTATCACAATCATACGCCAATCAATAAGTAATACACATCATCTAAGCAAGTGCACAAAGGCACTAGCCACTCATAACAAACATGAACATACTCTTAAAACTTTGAATATTGAAAACCATGATTGAGAGTCTTACAATGATTGAAAATAAGATTACAAGTAAAAAGGCAATGATTCCACAGGCAATGAAATGGACTTCTCGACTCTCCTACTGTTCCTGGACTTCAAGGACGAAATTTAAGAGTATTTTATGAGTAGTTTATGGTTACAAAGTTTATTAATTGATGTGAGCACACTTTAGACTTCTCAAATACTCCTATTTATACTTATTCACCAAGTATAGGGTCTTCAATGCTTCCCTTGGTCTCCAAGCAGATAGAATGGTCTAGAATAGTCATTAGAAGGCCTTGAAAACGGATAGTGGCTAAGCACCAGACTTAATGATGAAGTTTTGGAATTCAGTCGACATCCAACCGATCGGTATTTGGTCCACCCGATCGGTTGGTCTTCAAAACTTGCCTCCATCGGATTCGGTTGCGGGCTGCATCTGATCGGATGGAGCACTGCTGTTATACTCTTTTTGGACTTTTGTCGTTGACTTATTTCTTGTTCATAGCTCTTGGTTCTTTATCCAAACTTGATCTTTTCCTTCTTCTTTAGGCTTATTAACTTGACTACTTGGACTTTTACTCTTTGAAGTACCTTTTGGTGCGGGACTTGTCACAAGAATCTTCATGTAATCATAAATATTTCCTTCTTCCTCATTCTTGCATCTTTTTCTTCCTTTTTCCTGTTTTTGGCTACATATACTTTGCAAACACACTTTGGTACGATTAAGTAACAAAAGCATATAAATACAACCCAGAAACATATATAAAAACACAAATAACGCTACTAAAAATATGTTAGATTTTAGCGTTATCAAATCCCCCACACTTGAACTTTGCTTGCCCTCAAGCAAATCTAGAAATAAAAACAATTATCCACATGGTATACAAGTATGGTTAGAAAAAATGTGATGCCAATCTATCGAGTACAAGTACAAGTTAGATCCATCATTTTAAGCTTTTAAGGTTGAAGCATCGAGATGTTTGACAATACCCAAATGATTTTCTTGCATGATACACATTACTAAACACCTCACGAAAGGGAAATGAAATATAATTCACTCAAAACACTCATTTGTATGGTTAGCGGAGTATATAAGAAGAATTACACTCATTTGCTCAGTTATGATCTAAATATTACCATAAGCTTGTACAAGAAACAAAACTACAATGAAATGGTGTGAGCGCCAAGTACACATATCAAAGAGGACTTTTATTCGGGTTTAAGGCTTAGGGTATATATCGGACTTATGTGCAACTATCTCATGCAAAACATAATAGCTCGCTAACAACGAATTCTTGTATTACCGAATAACGGATGGTCACTAGATTGTACCTTGGTTCGCTAAAGACGTTACTTGCATAACGGATGGTTGCCAAAATACGCCCTAGCTCACTAACAACGTATGTCAATTCCTCAAGAAATCGGATGGTCACTACATGTCCATACATTTAATAATTTCACAAAGTCAAAAGGGTAGGATGAGGCATGGGATATGTTTAAGATAAAAACTAGTCAAAGTCTATTAACCGAATGTTGCTAGCTATTACGAACCACTATCATGCCATTTTTGTGAGAAACTCCATACTTTTCTTGATTCATACATTATTCACTAGCCCATTGGCTATTCTTGTCACCTTATAGTTGCGATGATTCTTTTTTTTTTTTTTTTTTTTTTTTTTTTTGAACATGTCATCTTATAGTTGCGATGACTTCACTTGGTAATCACTTTTGGAGTTTGAAACTTTCTTCAAACTTTCATGACTTCCCACATAACATCCATCTTGCCAAATAACTAGCAACCAACCAAGACTTGACTAAGGGTAAGGCTAGGCTAAAGTGTGTAAAATCTTTCTGAATTTTTCTCGATTTAACAAAAGAAAGGAATGGCTCAGAGGGTTTAACTAGGGGTATCTAGCGTTAAGGATAAACGCTAACAAAAGGGTTTATATTGGAGGTTAACTAGTTAGTGAAACCAGCTAAATATTAGGAAGGCTATTTGGGTTAAATCCTAAGGTTGCCTCTTATCACGCATGTACACTTATGTCACAAATAATGTGATCTCACAACGGTCTCGTAATAATTTACAAGCACAATTTCTAGAATAAATAAAATCACCGGCACACTCATAGTAAAAGATCTAAGCATAAAAGATACATGCTAATCATAAAAACAGGCTCAAATCCTCACAATTTAGTGGAAAGGGCTATAATATGTGCTAGCTAATGTTATCGATCCCAGAACGGATTGCAATATTAATCGGGACACATCTCGAATTTTTCTCAAAATTACACATTTTACCAGTGGATAAATCCAGTTATTCTTCATATGACAAACGACTAGATTACAAGGGCAAACAAAATTTAAATTTAAAGCTCGAAACTTACAATCTATTCTTATTTTCCTATTCACCCCCCCCCCCACACTTAAGTTAAGCATTGTCCTCAATGTGATAAACGATTTTCAAAGAATGAAATAGGGAAATAAGAGAATAAACCGCATTTTCCTGCTCGAGATGATTTTTGGTCCAAGTATCCTAGCTTCGCAATCATTACCTGCAGTAATCTAAAAACAAAAGAAACACACACGAAATATTTCTACGTTTTATTCAAAGGTAAGTGATACACCCCCACACTTAAGTTCAACTAAGGAATTTAGAAAAACTTTGGGGTTTAATCACTTGAAAATAAAAATAGAAACAAAAACAGCAAACACACTGGTTGCCTCCCGAGAAGCGCTTGTTTTATTAACGAGTCATCAGCCGGACTCGAACTTCTCTTTTTTTTTTACGTTGGTGCAATTTTTGATTTCTTCTTCGAGATTTTTGGAACATACACCACATTTTCTATCACTATTCCTTCTCCAGTTTCATCTATGTCTTCCAATTTAATTTTCTCCCACGGTCTAGGAAGGACATCATAGATATAACCAGGTTCTTCGGCCCAAGGGGTAGTTTTCTTGAAATCAGCCGGGAAAGGTGACATAAATGTTATAGCTTCATATTCGGATTCAGGCGGAATCGATTTGATAGAAACTTCATTCATTTGCTCCTTGTCATAATAAAATTTAATTCAGTGACCATTAACAATAAAACTTCCACCATGTTTGTCATGTAGTTCAACATATCCAGATGGAAATCCATGTTTCAATATGTACGGACCGAACCATTTCGGTTTAAGCTTGGGAGCTTTGAACTTATATTTCATATTAAAAAGCAGAACTTTGTCTCCAGCTTTGAATTCTTTTCGGATTCTCAGCTTTCTGTCATGATACGCTTTGGTTCTGGCTTTGTAAAGCTTGGAGTTCTCGTAAGCTTGGAGTCTTAGTTCATCGAGTTCATGCAATTGCAAAAATCTCTTCTCTCCAGCTATTTTGAGATCAGGGTTACAGCTTCTCAGTGCCCAGTAAGCGCGATGTTCGATTTCGAACGGCAAATGATACGTTTTTCCATACAAAAGCCTGTATGGTGTTGTACCAATTGGTGTTTTATAAGCCGTACGAAATGCCCACAGAGCATCATCTAGTTTTCTCGACAAAATAGCAGGATTATCTTTGACATTTTTTTCGAGTATCCTTTTTAAGGCTCTGTTGGTATTTTCGACTTGACCACTGATCTGTGGGTGACAAGCTGTAGCAAAACGATGATGAACTCGGTATCGCTTCATAATTTTCTCCATTTGTTTGTTACAAAAATGGGTTCCTTGATCACTTATTAAAGCTTTAGGAATTCCATAACGAGCGAATAGCTTTTTGAGAAAATTAACAACTACTCGTGCATCATTTGTGGGTAGAGCTTCAGCTTCAGCCCATTTGGAAACGTAATCAATAGCAACGAGAATATATTCGTATTTGTGTGATTTAGGAAATGGTCCCATGAAATCAATTCCCCAAATATCGAATATTTCGCAAACTTGAATGCTCTTTTGTGGCATTTCATCTCTACGAGAAAGACTAACTGATTTCTGGCAGGCATCACAATTCTGAACAAGAGTGTGAGCTTCTTTGAAAATTGTTGGCCAATAGAATCCAGCATCAAAAACTTTTTTGGCTGTGGTGGAAGGACCATAGTGTCCCCCAGTCAGGCCATGATGGCATTCATCAAGAATTCTTTTTGTTTCAGAACCATAAACACATCTTCTTATCATTCCATCGGGACACATCTTGAAAAGATAGGGTTCTTCCCAATAGTAGTGTTTAAGTTCTGAAAAGAATTTACTTCGTTGGGCGTGAGTTAATCCTTTTTTTAGAATCCTTCCAACGAGATAATTTGCATAATCTGCAAACCATGGAATTGTGTTTTCATCAACTATATCAACAGTCATGAGGGTTTCATCAGGAAAATAATCATCAATCTCATCTTCTTTTTGTTCTTCCAAATCTGGATTTTCTAAACGAGACAGATGATCAGCAGCCAGATTTTTTGCTCCTTTCTTATCTTTGATTTCGATATCGAATTCTTGGAGTAGCAAAATCCATTGGATAAGACGTGGTTTGGCATCTTGTTTGGCAAACAGATATTTTAACGCTGAATGATCCGTGAACACGATTGTTTTTGAAAGTACAAGATAAGATCTGAATTTATCAAAAGCAAAAACAACGGCTAACAATTCTTTCTCTGTAACCGTATAATTCTGTTGAGCATTGTTGAGTGTTATGCTGGCAAAGTATATAGGACGGAAATGTTTTTCTTCTCGTTGTCCTAATACAGCTCCAACAGCAAAATCACTTGCATCGCACATGAGCTCGAATGGTAGTGACCAATTAGGGGAAACCATAATGGGTGCACTAGTCAGCTGTGATTTCAATGTTTCGAATGCCTTCATGCAATCTGCATTAAAGTCGAAAACATAATCTTTTTCAAGAAGTTTCGTCATTGGACGAGATATTTTGGAAAAATCCTTAATGAAACGACGGTAAAAACCGGCATGTCCTAGAAAACTTCTAACGGCTTTAACGTTGGTTGGGGGTGGTAATTTGGTTATGACATCGATCTTTGCTTTATCAACCTCCATTCCTGCACTGGAAATTTTGTGTCCTAGCACAATTCCTTCAGTCACCATGAAATGACATTTCTCCCAGTTGAGAACAAGATGTGCAGCTTTGCATCTTTCGAGCATTTTATCGAGATTCGAAAGACAGGCTTCAAATGAGCTTCCAAAAACTGAAAAGTCATCCATGAAAACTTCCATAGACGTTTCAAGCATGTCTTGGAATATAGCAATCAAACATCTCTGAAAAGTCGCGGGTGCATTACATAATCCAAAAGGCATACGCCGGTAAGCGTAAGTTCCAAAGGGACATGTGAATGTAGTCTTTTCTTGATCAGCCGGATCAATAGGAATTTGGAAATATCCTGAAAAACCATCAAGGAAACAAAAGTACTTGTTCCCCGCTAATCTCTCAAGCATTTGATCCATGAAAGGCAAAGGAAAATGATCTTTTCTGGTGGCTTTGTTTAATTTTCTGTAATCAATACATACTCGCCATCCAGTGACGGTTCTAGTAGGAACTAATTCATTCCGTTCGTTAGTCACAACAGTCATTGCACCTTTTTTCGGGACACAGTGAACTGGACTCACCCAAGGACTGTCCTCGATGGGGTAAATAATACCGGCATCCAGAAGTTTGATGATTTCTTTCTTAACAACTTCTTTCATGTTGGGATTGAGTCGATGTTGTCTTTCAACAACTGGTTTGGCATTTTCTTCGAAATTGATTTTGTGCTTGCAAAAATCAGGACTAATTCATGGAATATCAGAGGTTTTCCACGCGAAAGCTTCTTTGTGCTTTTTGAGAACGGCAATGAGACATTCTTTCTCATATTCATTGAGCAACGAAGATATGACTACTGGAAGGAGTGAATTATCTTTCAAGTAAGCATACTCAAGATTTTTGGGAAGTGGTTTCAGCTCAAGATCAGTTGGTAGTTCTTGAAGAGATGTTTTGATCGTCATTTGATCATTAAAATTGATTTCCTCAAAATCTTATTCTATTATTTCTCCTTCTTCATCATCATCTTCTTCTTCTTCATCAATCTTTACTTCCATAAAATTAGCGAACTCTTTATCAAAGGTAGTTTCACTAATTTTCTCTGAAGTAGTCATGTATGGATCAGAATCGTCAAGTAATGCTTCCAATTCTTCCTCAGTGACTTCATCGATTACATCAATGTTAAAACAAGTGTCATCACTGGAATGTGGATATTGCATTGCTTTATCGATTAAAAAGGTGATTATATCTTCTCCAACTCCAAGATTGAGTTCTTTTCCTTTTACTTTGATGATCGCATCAACGGTATTTAGGAAAGGTCTTCCTAAAATAAGGGGTACTCTACTATCTTCCTCCATTTCTAAAATCACAAAATCCACGGGAAAAATGAATTTACCTACTTGGACAAGCATATTTTCAGCAATACCAACAGGATATTGGTAAGAGTGATTAGCTAATCGAATACTCATCCTTGTAGGTTTCAAGGTGTTGATGGAAAGTTTAGAATACAGCGAATAGGGCATCAAATTGATACTCGCACCTAAATCGGCTAAAGCATCGCATGTGATGTTGTTTCCTAACGTGCATGGAATCAGAAAACTTTCGGGATCTCCGAGTTTCGGTGGAATTTTGTTTTGAACAATGGCTGAACATTCTTCATTGAGAAAGGTAGCGGATATTTGCTCCAACTTGTTCTTGTTATTAAGAAGTTCTTTCAAAAATTTCCCGTAATTGGGCATTCCGGCTAGAACATCAATGAGGGGTACATTGAGTCTAACTTCATTGATTATTTCAACAAACTTCTTATAACGTTCCTTCATTCTTTCTTTCTTAAGGCTCTGAGGATATGGAATTTTTGGGGTATATGCCTTAACTGGTGGGATGGGTTTGGGTGGTGTTTTTGGGTTATTTTCCTTCTTGGATTCTTCATCTTCATCCTCACTATCATCATTGATGATCGTGGTATCATTTGGATTGGGTGGTGGATCATAAGAAAGACCACTTCTTGTGAACACAGCGTTGATATGCTCATTTCTAGTCTGCGGTGGACGATAAGTCTTATCATTTGATGATGATGTTGATTTAGGGTTGGTTTGAGTATTACTCGGTAATGAACCTGACGGTCGGGAAGAAATTTGATCAGAAAGTCTACTGAATTTGTTTTCAAGATCTTGAATAGATGCTTGGCGATTTTTCTGACCTTGCTCAACTTTGGTTTTGAGTTTGAAAAATTGGTTCTTGACCAACTCGTTGGTTGATTTTTGAGCTGTGACGAATTCTCTAATCATTTTTTCAAAATCTGTTTCTTCGGTTTTTTTATCAGAATTTTGTGGAATTTGACTATCCACTCTCGATTGAGAATCACGGTTGTTATCCCTTTGTTGGCGATCTTGCCAACTAACAGAATTTCATCCGTAATAATTTCCACGATATCCGCCTCCACGGTATCCTCCTTGGACATAATTAGCTTCTCCTTCTTTGGGTTGGTCCATTGGTTGATCGTCACATTCTGATGATGGGTGATTACCTCCACAGTTGTTACAACCATCTCGCATTTCTTTCATCTCTCCTTTAAGATCTTTGTATTGCGAATCGATTTTGGAAACCAAGATTTCCATTTTCTCCATGAGTTTAGATGTATCGGAACTTTCGGCAAAAGCAACGGTTTGGTCATGGCATCTTTTGACCAGTCGAGTTTGAGAAGAACTCGGTCTTCAAGCAATTGGTATGCCTGGTTAGGAGTCTTATAAAGAAAAATTCCTCCAGCATCAAGAATTCCTTGAGATGCTTCATCAAGTCCATGGTAGAAGATTTGGATAATGGTTCCTCGTCCTAAACCATGTCCATGACAACTTCGAAGTAGATCTTTCATACGAAGCCAGGCTTCGACGAGTGATTCGTTAGGGTTTTGTGTGAAAGCACGAATTTCTCCCATGAGTCGGTCAAACATGGCAGGTGGAAAGAATCGGTTCACAAAAGCTTGCCTCATCTCCTCCCAAGTATTGATGATTCCTGGTGTTAATTCGTTATACCATACTTTTGCATCTCCAGCAAGTGATGATGGAAAAAGTTTGAGTTTAATGGCATCCACATTGGTATCACCATATCGGAACATGCCACAAATTTCGATGAATTCGGCAATGTGTTTGTGAGGATCGGCCCTCGAACGGCCATCGAATTGATGGTCTTTGATCATAGAAAGATGGTGACCTTTCACGGTGAAATTGTCACCTAAGTTGACAGCAACAATAGCAGCTCCAGGAGTGGGTGCTACGGCTCGGTTGGCTTCCCACATGGGTTGATCGTCAGCCATGGGAAAGGGTTGATCAGTGAATGGGTTATAAATGACTTTGGCTTCAAAAAGGTTATCAAACGGTGGGTTTGGTACTCTTGGTACACGATTGGTTAATGGAATAAAGGGTATTCTTCTTCTTCTTGTTCGAATCAAACTTTCGGGATCGGAAAGAGGTGAAATTGGTTCTCTTCCTGTTGATCGAGTGTTCATACAATTCCCCAGAGAATCAAGGCAATGTCTAAACACACGAGCGAAGAATGAAAACAATTTGAACAAACAGTACTGACCAACCGATCGGATAGAATGGTCTACCGATCGGATGATGCTCTCAGTAAAATGATTTTTAGGGATCCGATCGAATAGAATGGTCTACCGATCGGATAGATCTCTCGGTAAAGTAAAAAAACTGGGCAACCGATCGGATAACTGAGAAACCGATCGGATTCTCAGCTCGGAAAACTTTCTCTTTTTTTTTACGAAAACTAACTAGGTGAGAAATGGACTAAAACTTATGGAAACACAATCAAAATCCCCGGCAGCGGCGCCAAAAACTTGATGTGTGTCGGGATCGAACAAGTTTTAAATTTATAAAGGTTGAATTACCGAATCTAAGAACAACACATACGAGCAAGTATACTCGTCCGTTGTAGCAAGATTTTGATGGTAAGTCGGGATCGTTCACAGGGATTTGTGAAGTGAATCGAATCGTAAGCTAAAAGCAAATTTCTCAACAAGCAATAATGATAATATGATAATTCAAATGATTAAAACTACACTTGCTTAGACTAGTGTACTACAATTGACTAGTATGATTGTGATAACTTTGGATAACATGTTGGTTTTGATAATTAGTTTGGTGACTAATCTATTGTTTCTACAAATTAAACCTTCGTCAAGATTTTAGTTTATAAAAACAAGCATTACGATTGACCAATCAATTCAAGATCAATTCAGGGTTCATAAGTGGTGTACCTTAAACACGAAAACAATCTTTTGTCTTATCAAACAAGCTTAAGAAATGGTCAATACAAAAGGTAACCGATTATAGACAAAAGGTCACAACTGATGGTAAACTATTAATCTTTCGACCTTTGAAATGGTTTACAATCAATCCGTTTTGACAAGCAAAAAGCATTTTCATTACAATCACGATTAACTTTCTTTGTTTAATCAAGAATAGTGGATAACAACAATCATTCATAGACAAATGATTATAACTAGTTGAATAACAATAGTTCTTTCGACCCTTAAAATTACTAGCAACTAGTTAAACTTGACCAACAAATGTCACTACGAAACTTAATCACAATTGGATCTTAGAATCAACTTGAAATTGAATTAAAACATGTTATCACAATCATACGCCAATCAATAAGTAATACACATCATCTAAGCAAGTGCACAAAGGCACTAGCCACTCATAACAAACATGAACATACTCTTAAAAGTTTGAATATTGAAAACCATGATTGAGAGTCTTACAATGATTGAAAATAAGATTACAAGTGAAAAGGCAATGATTTCCACAAGCAATGAAATGGACTTCTCGACTCTCCTACTGTTCCTGGACTTCAAGGACGAAATTTAAGAGTATTTTATGAGTAGTTTATGGTTACAAAGTTTATTAATTGATGTGAGCACACTTTAGACTTCTCAAATACTCCTATTTATACTTATTCACCAAGTATAGGGTCTTCAATGCTTCCCTTGGTCTCCAAGCAGATAGAATGGTCTAGAATAGTCATTAGAAGGCCTTGAAAATGGATAGTGGCTAAGCACAAGACTTAATGATGAAGTTTTGGAATTCAGTCAACATCCAACCGATCGGTATTTGGTCCATCCAATCGGTTGGTCTTCAAAACTTGCCTCCATCCGATTCGGTTGCGGGCTGCATCCGATCGGATGGAGCACTGCTGTTATACTCTTTTTGGACTTTTGTCGTTGACTTATTTCTTGTTCATAGCTCGTGGTTCTTTATCCAAACTTGATCTTTTCCTTCTTCTTTAGGCTTATTAACTTGACTACTTGGACTTTTACTCTTTGAAGTACCTTTTGGTGCGGGACTTGTCACCAAAATCTTCATGTAATCATAAATATTTCCTTCTTCCTCATTCTTGCATCTTTTTCTTCCTTTTTCCTGTTTTTGGCTACATATACTTTGCAAACACACTTTGGTACGATTAAGTAACAAAAGCATATAAATACAACCAAGAAACATATATAAAAACACAAACAACGCTACTAAAAACATGTTAGATTTTAGCGTTATCAAGCACCCACTTATGACACATACCTGGACACGCCGAGTAGTAGCAATATTGATTCGGCAACTCCAGATATGAATCATAGTGGAGGCTCAGTTTTACAGCATGCTGAGAATGATGAAGAAACACGTGCTCTATTTGAATCATTATTGAATAATTGTAGCATTGAAATTGAGAAAGTAAAAAAGGTCAATCGCGATGTTAACGCCGCGAATGTGAAAGTGACCGCTGAGCTTGAGAGGTATAAGGAAAAAGAAAAAGCTTTTGAGTTTCATAAAAAACGACAGTCCGACCTAGAAACTAGTTATCAAAATTCCGTTTCAAGGGAAAAACTATTGCAAATCAAGTTTGACACACTTGATGTTAATTCACACACGAAAATAAAATCCTTAAACACGAAAATTTTTTATTTGAAAAACCAACTTTCTAAATAAAAATCAACTTGTTCTGATCTTGAAAAAGAAAAGAAACAGTTGAAAGCAAATTTTTCAAAACGAGAAAACGATCTTCTTGATGAAATCATTGAGAAACAAGAAACAATCAAAAAGTTGGAAGATTTGCTTGTGAAAACGGGTCATTCAAGTCAAACCATTCATATGCTTATTAAAGATCCAAATCCGTTTTTACATACAATGAAGAAAATGGCTATCGGTTGTGAAAATCCTTATACTCTCAAGAAAGCTCAGAAAGAACAGAATGTTTTGTACAATGGGAATGTGATATATGCTAAACATGATCCTCCCGCTGTTCAGGATACTGACGAAATGATTGTGCTTGTTGAAGAGAGTCGAATTAAAATGAAACAAAAGAACCTCGAGATAAAACCAATTGACTACAATAAACTTAACAAACTTTCTGGAATTCCTTTTCTTCCACAAAAACAAACAAGAAAGTTTTCCAAAAAACCAGTTGTTATGACACCAGTTGCAAAACAAAAAGAAGTTTCTAAAACTCTTTCAAACTTGGAGCAAATGTCCTCAAACAATCCTTTTAACACAAGTGCTGCTAGAGGATTTTTAGATGATGTTAAAATGAGAATTGAAACACTTCAAAAAATTGTTGCATCCAAAACTACTATCAGTGTTAACAACTGACATTCAAGCTTTCATGCAGAAATGAAAAAGGTGTTTGAAACAGAAATTACTACTCCACTGAATAACATCCATGCGAGAGTAATTCATTTTGAATAAGCATTTTTGAAAGAAACAGCCAACTTTGTCAAGGACCACAAATCCCTGGTGAAGGAAGCTAATGAAAATATTGAAAACATCAAAGTTTTGGAAAACCTAAATGACTCCCTCTTCGAAGCAGTTATGTCGACCGATATTATGTCCATCATTTTACAAATATATTTATGTTGAAGATGATGAAAGACTGCGAGCTGAGACCTCTGCAATTGTTTCAAAATATGAAAATGCTCTAATTAAACTTGAAAAAGAAAACGTGTCATATTTTAAACAATTTGATCAAAAAACCGAGGAATGTAAGTATGACAAACTGTCGTATAAGCGTGCCTACAAGGACATGAAAGAGCAAAATGATCTTTTGAGGGCTCAGCTAGAAAGTCAAAAAGGGAAGGGTGTGGATACTAAGTTTGCAAAACCATCGACTTCGGACAAACCAAATACTTCAAAACCGGTTGTTAAACAAAAAATGTCGATTTCTCAATTTGTTCCAAAAATCGATGTGAAAAATGATTTGACAAAACCAGTCACTCCAACACCCTTGCCCAAGCAAAATGAAAAAGAAAATATTGTTGATAAAGGAAAAGCGGTTGTCGAAACACCAAAAGTGATAGCACCTGGCCTTTATAGGATTAGTTCCACAATTGCATCTGCCTCCAAATCTAAAACATATGGGATAAATGACAAGAGCGTAAAAGATAATCCAAAAGAGTCTAGGAATGCTAAAACAACTTCAAAGGAAAACAATATAAATCCTAATCTGTGTGCCTTACCTTCTACAGGATTAGAAAGCACCTCTAGGAGCAGCAGACTACAGCCTAGGAGCAATACAAGGAACAATAGAGTCTCGCCTGTCTCTAAGAGTAGATGCCAGAATAAAGTAGAAGAAGTAGAAGAACACCCTAGGAATTAATCGCTTTGTAATAAGAGACATATGTCATCTAAATGTAATGTCAAAAGTATTTTTTCTAATGCATGTAATGACTCTGTTTGCTTAATGTGCAAAAAATGTTCATCTAATGATGTTTGTGATGATTATGTTTCTAAAAATGTGAATGTTGCGCCTAAACATAAGAACGTTCCAAAAGGAACTAGTGCTAGATCTGGATCTATAGGATGACTAATTGCTCGATTTAGGTCAACCACTAGTAGTCAAATGCCTAGGAACTATCTTAAGTATTGTGTATGAAAACCAACGGGTAGAGAGTTCATACTCCAGAATGGCAAATTAAAAGCTGTTCAAATTGAACCCGTAGAAACTTTCTATGAGTGTGATCTGGATGTTACCCCTAACCCCATGGAACCAAATTTTAAACGGTTTCCAAATACAAACTCTTCTGTTCTTCCCATGTTATCGAAAAATGTCTTTGGATCGCCGACTCGAGTTGCTCCAAGCACATGACCGGGAATCTAAAGCTGCTGATCAATTTCGTCTGGAAATTCATGGGAACTGTTCGCTTTGGAAATGATCATGTAGCAGCTATTATGGGTTATGGAGATCTTCAATTTGGGAATTATTTAATCACTCGAGTTTACTATGTCGAAGGGTTGGGACACAATTTGTTTTCAGTCGGGCAGTTTTGTGATGCAGATTTAGAGGTTGCATTTAGGAGAAACACGTGCTTTGTTAGAAATTTGGTTGGCGATGATCTCTTAACTGGGAATCGTGGCACCAGCCTATATGCTATCGACATCAACCAAATGGCCTCTTCATCACAAATTTATCTTATGACAAGAGCATGCGGAACAAAGTCCTGGCTGTGGCATAGAATTTTATCCCATCTCAATTTCGACACCATTAACAAATTAGCCAAAGACAACATCGTCAACGGACTTCCTAAGTTCAAATACACCAAGGATCACTTATGTCCATCATGCGAACAAGGAAAAAGCAAAAGGGCATCATACAAACCTAAAACCGTACCTAGTTCGAAAGCAAAGTCACATATGTTGCACATGGACTTATGTGGCCCAATGAGAGTTGAAAGCATAAATGGGAAGAAGTATATTCTTGTTATCGTCGATGACTATTCAAGATATACAAGGGTAAAGTTTCTAAGATCAAAAGGCGAAGCACCAGGCATCATCATCACCTTTCTGAAGCGTATTCAAGTCCTACTTCAAGCTCCAGTAAGGATTGTAAGAACAGACAACGGCAAAGAATTCACAAATCAGGAGTTAAGTACTTATTTTGAAGATGTTGGAATCACACATCAGACATCTGTTGTTAGAACTCCACAGCAGAATGGGGTAGTTGAAAAAAGAAATAGAACTCTTGTGGAAGCTGCTCGCACTATGCTAATTTATTCTAGTGCACCGTTATTCTTATGGGCCGATGCTGTTGCCACTACTTGTTTCACTCAGAACCGTTCCCTAATCCACCCAAGATTCAATAAAACACCATATGAACTAGTGAACAACAGAAAACCTGATATCTCTTACCTTCACGTGTTTGGCGCTTTGTGTTATCCAACGAACGACAGAGAAGATCTAGGAAAGCTGAAAGCTAAGGGTGATATTGGAATCTTAATTGGATACTCAGAAAACTCGAGGGCATTCAGGGTGTATAACAGAAGAACAAAAAGGATAATGGAGACGATGAATGTGAAGTTTGACGAGATTTCACAGATGGCTTCTGAGAGACTCGCTCTAGAACCTGCGCTTAACCCGATGGCTTCTAATCAAAACAGATTAGGACCCGCACCAAACCAACAGACTTCTGGACACATTAGTTCAGGACTCGTACCTCAAGGAGCTCAATCAACAACCACTGACAAACCTTCAGAACAAGAACTGGAAAATTTCTTCGAGTTAATGTTTGATGAATACTTGGTGGAACTTCGACAAATGCATCACAAAAACATTCCACTGTACCCGCTCAAAACCATCAACCACAACCACCACCACAAGATGCATCTACTACAATCGAAGCAGACGCACCAACTCCCTCAACATCATCTACATCTACTCCAGCAACTCCAGTATTTGAAATTGTTCTACCAAGAGTTGATGAGCAAAACCAAAGTACACCATTTCAAGAAGAACAAACACAGAACCAAAACGATGTTGCGTTTACGGATTTGGCTGAATCATCTTCAATGTTACAAGAACCATCTAACACACATACGTTAAACCCAAGGTACCCTTCTACACTCCAATGGACAAATGACCATCCAATAGAACAAGTTATTGGTGGACCTTCAAGGCCAGTTCAAACGAGAAGACAACTTGCCACCGACCCTGAAATGTGCATCTACATTTGCTCAATAAGCCTAAAAGAACCAAAGAACATTCGGGAGGCGATGGCAAAAAATGCATGGATAGAAGCGATGCAGGAAGAACTTCTTCAATATCAGCTACATAATAGTTAAGAATTAGTTCCAAGACAAATTGACAAACTTCTCATTGATCTCAAATGGTTACCAAAGAACAAAAAGGATGAAGAAATGACTGTAATTTGCAACAAAGCTCGTCTCGTGGCTAAAGGATTCAGACAGGAAGAAGGGATAGATTTCAAAGAATCATTCGCGCCAGTAGCCAGACTTGAGGCAGTCAGGATTTTCTTAGCCTATGCAGCTCACAAAAACATCACAGTATATCAGATGGACATCAAGACGGTATTCTTGAATGGAACTCTGAAAGAAGAAGTGTATGTGAGTCAGCCAGAAGGATTCATTGACAAGGAACATCCAGAATACGTCTACAAGCTAAAGAAAGCTAGTTATGGTTTAAAACAAGCTCCAAGAGCGTGGTATGACGAACTATCATCTTTCCTGATCAAAAACAATTTCACCAAAGGAACTGTTGATCCTACCTTGTTCACAAGAAAATACAAAGATGACATTTTGATTTTTTAGATTTACGTGGATGACATTATCTTTGGGTCCACTAATCCGAATCATTCAAAACATTTTGAAAATCTCATGAAAAGCAAATTTGAATTGTCCATGATGGGGGAACTTAAATTCCTTCTAGGTTTACAAATACACCAATCCCCTCGTGGTATTTTTATCAATCAAGCTAAATATACAATTGAGATTTTGAAAAAACATGGTATGGAAAATTGTGACTCTGTTGGTACACCAATGGTTACTTCACCAAAAATCGGTGTTGATTTATTCGGGAAACCCATCGATCCGAAGAAATATCGGAGCATGATTGGTTCTCTCATGTACCTTACTGCTAGTTGACCCGATATTCATTTTGCTGTTTGCTTATTAGTACGGTTTCAGGCAAGGCCTACCGAACTTCACCTCCAAGAGGTTAAACAAATCTTTCGGTACCTACGAAGAACCATTAACATGGGACTTTGGTATCTGAAGGTTTCCGAGTTTAAACTAACTGCATTTTCAGATGCCGACCATGCATGTTGTCAAGTTACAGCAAAAAGTACATCCGGTGGAGCACAATTTTTGGGTGAAAAGCTAGTAGGTTGGTCGTCACGAAAGCAAGATTGTACTGCATTATCAACCACAGAAGCCGAGTATGTGTCTCTATCTGTGTGTTGTGCCCAAGTTCTATGGAAGAGGACACAACTCACAGATTATGGCGTTACTTTTGACAGAATACCTTTGTATTGTGATTCGAAAAGTGTCATAGCCATCTCGTGCAATCCAGTTCAACACTCGAAGACCAAGCATATTATAGTCCGCTATCACTTCATCAAAGAGCACGTAGAAGAGGGTACTGTTGAATTATTTTTTGTGAAGACAGAATAACAACTCGCCGATCT
Organism: Artemisia tridentata subsp. tridentata; assembly: GCA_021014915.2. Taxonomy (NCBI): domain Eukaryota; kingdom Viridiplantae; phylum Streptophyta; class Magnoliopsida; order Asterales; family Asteraceae; genus Artemisia; species Artemisia tridentata. The sequence goes on along the minus strand of CP139507.1, from coordinate 417,030,901 downwards.
ATTTACTAAAGCCCTTCCAAAAGAAAGGTTTGACGATTTAGTTCGACGAATTGGCATGCGAAGCCTAACTCCTGAGGTTAGAACGTCTTCTCGAATCTTCTTGAAAATATTTTCAAAATAGCTTCGCTGTAAATATTTTTGAAAAACCAAATACAAAATTTGAAAAACCAACAAAAACAAAATACAAAAATAAAAATTTCAAAAATTCTAAAACAATATAAAATCAAAAAACCAAAAATATTCTTCTCACGACATGTTTCTCGTATAATCGATATTATTTACATTTCTAGAAATGTCATTCAACAATGATACAGATATGTACAAATGCTTGAGCGAGAGTTCTCTAAAATGATTTCTAAAACATGTCGTTTCTCAAATCTTCTCAAAAAATGGCTTTCGTATACTTCAGTACGAAACCCGGACATAAATGATGACTTCCGAATTCCGATTATTTCATATCAGGACTCGTATTTTCAAAGACGAAATCATTTTCAAAAAGTTCGAGTCCAAACAAACGAAAAGATTTCACACAAAAACTCGTTTTCCAAAAAAAGACTTGTGTACATCTAAGTACATAACTCATTGTTCAAAAGAATCCTTGAGCACATGATCAAGATTTTTCAAAAGATTTTTCAAAATCTTTCAAATTATTTTGTGCTCAAGATAAATCCCTCCAAACCCTTAATTGATTTTAAAATTTATGTTCGAAATACGCTTTCATTAAGGGGGAGTATAAAAAATCAAAATCAAAATGTTCCAATTTCATGCAAATCAAATCCGTCTATCTCTCCAAAAATTAATCAGTCGATATCAAAAATATCAACAATATGCTATTTTTAAGGGGGAGAGGACGTGATTAAAATGTGATCAAAATGTTCAAAGATTGTGGTTGAATCTCCAATGAGCTCGACTCATATATAACCAACGAATTGACGAAGCTTAATTGTCAGTAGTCGAAAAGACTTGTCCTGGACGGGTAAAACTTCAAGTTGGTCTAACTAGTGATGTAAGCGTGTCTTGAATAGGACTTGTCTAAGTAGAATGTACCGTCTCGAGAGACTTTCTTTGAACATGACCAGGACGGGTAATAATTTCAAGCTAGTCTAACTAGTGATGTAAGCGTGTCTCGAATCGGTCATGTTCACTGAAAATCGATCAATTCAAAAGTGCAATCTCTACCTAACATGTGTAAATCTATCTTAAATCTTATGAGCACATGTGAAGGGGGAGTATTTCAGAAAATGTAAAACTCTCGACGTGTTAACAAAAATGTGTTTTTATAATCACAAACACTTTGAGAGATTTTCACAAAAGGTTTTTTGGCATGTGATCAATGAACCTAGGATAATCATGGAGTAATAAGGTGATTATGGTTAGGTTTATGTCCTATGATCCGCCAGAGCCGGAGGGATCTACCTAAGGACAATTCTAATAGATTAGAATTAGAATTCCTTAGGTATGATTGAGAAAAGGAGAAAAGTGATGAAAGGAGAAAGAAGGGGTTGAAGAATTAAAAAGAAAAGTTTATGAAAAGGGTGAAAAGAAATAGCCCTCCAATAAACTTAGGGCAGAAACCGGGTCAATACATCTACTATCGGTTATCACAAAGATGATACAGGTATTGAAGACAATACGTCATGAACCCAATGACACGCTGCACAACCCCTCCTAGCCACTCAGGTATCTCTTAAAAGATATTTGTTTCATTTCTCACGGAGAACCTTGCATAATCTATCGGCCTCTCACTCCGAGATGTGTTGATATTGAAAAGGTGGCACTTTGCTCCATGCCTCTGATGACTAAAACCAAAACGCACATAATCGAGTCTAGAGCCATGAGATTCATTAAAAGATATATTAGGATAAACTTCCAAAATAATACACGTGTGTTCGCCAAAAAGGACACAAGGTGTATAAGAGTCTTTATAAGATTTACGGATCTTGCCTTATATATCGTGATGATTACTTGTTTCAAACGGTCTACAATCGTGGAGTGATACTTCGGTATACTTCATTGGCTCACCTGAATTGGGGTAGACTTCAGTATATCTATTGTAAGCCTTCTTGAGGGTATCCAATTCAGGAACAGCCTTTGTAAGGATTAGAGAGGGTTTTCACACTATGCTGTTAATTCTCTCGAAGTCTGAGCCTGTAAGTGCTGGAAATCCCTCCAAGGAGATTCCTTTCACGAATTGAGTCCTTAAGACGTGGGTCTCTACTTGGATTTATCCATAGTATTGATAATTGTCCCTCAATGGGATTAGGACGGCTGATGTGCCCGACCAAGGTGAATGGAATCAAGACATTCATCAGTAAAACAATCGTAGTGATCTATTCTCTAAGAAAAGTTCACCGTGATTGATTGGTAATTTCAACTAACAATATCTATGCAGGTACTGATGTAAGTCCCCTTGGAGAAAGACCGTACACCATCATATACATCAACATCTTCACCTCCACATACTCATACTTATGAAGTTCATCCTCAACAAGCTCAAATCAAAGATTGTTCAAAGATAAAAGATCAAGTTAAGACAATGAGTTACGCCAAAGTCAAAGAGCTAATCAAGAAGTCAAGAACAAGTTCATGAATCCACTAAGGAAGACATAAAGTATGAAGTTCAAAGCCTTTCCAAGAAGTATGAGTATGTTGGAAAAGACGACATTGCAAACCTGTGAAGATGTTGATCAAAGGCAAGAAAGTTCAAAAGACGTTACTTCAAAGATCACAAAGCATGAAGGAACAAAGACTAAAGACTATTCTTTTATGACACACAAAGTTCAAGACCAAGACCTAATCACGTAGAGCATCATTTGAATGACCACCCCTTAGGGTGAGATTGTTAGCTTTACAGAAAGTGTTGGTCATTCTCATATTAGGAACTTTCTTATTGTGTTGTTAAAATGTGTAATAGATTAGTCATCGGGCTAGTGGACTTCGTAGGTTATTAGTTTAAGTTGCTAAGTTTGTAAGCCTTTTATATTTCATGTAAACCAAGTCCAAGTCCAAGTCCAAGCCCATAGAAAGCCTTTTAGGACATCAAGAGTTGTACTATATAAACACCTCAAATGACACATTTAAGGTGTGTGCTTGAGTGTGTATGTGTGTGTTTTCTTAATAAAATTATCTCTTCATCTCACTACTTTCTCTCTCTAGCGTAACGCCACTTATATACTCTTGTACCACCATCGTTGATCTATATTGTATGATAACGTTGATAGATCTAAGGTCCTACATAAATGTTATACAAATATTTACATAAATAAAATAGAGATGTATAGGGTTTTCTTACAATACTTGTGAAGAAAACTAATAAGAAACCAAGGACAAGATCACTAAACCTAAAATTTCAACCAAAGCCCCAGCTTCCAATACATTAACCCTATCTTCCAAATCTTTTAACCACTTGATTATAACTTTAGAGAGCCCTTGTAATATCCTTCTTAACTCAGCCCTAGCACCCTTGTGTAGCTTCCAAATCAATCATGGAATGATGATGAGACTATGGTTTTGTTTATGGTGATTTACGGTATAAATGGAACTAGGAATCAACAAGGAACTTAAGTCTTTAACTTGTGATGGATTACAAGATGAAAATCAAGATCAAATGGGGTGCTTTAGGGTGTGTTTGGTCGTTGCTATAGAGAGAAAAAGGAAGAGATGAGCTCTTATGAGTTATCAAGTCTTAGATGAAGTCTTATAGGATATATGACTAGTTATAAGAGATATTCTGCAAGACTTAGTTAGTAAGTCTTTAGAAAATATCTAGAGATAACTTAGCTTAGGTGTTTATAGAAAAGATCTAGGAGATATGAATCATCAATATGTAGTGTGTTTAGAAGTGGGATAAGAAAGAAAGAAAAGAGAAGTAAGGCTGGAATTGAGTTGCTAGTAAGATATTTAGTTAGACTTTAGTAAGACTTAAGTGTTAAGAAATGAATATGTGTCCAAGTTACTCATCACCAAGACTTTTGAGTCTTGGTGATTCATAATAATGTCGACCGACATAAATGGGAGGTGATAATTGTAATACCCCGTAATTTTCCCGACATGTTTTAATCGGAGAACCGACGATTTATTTTGAGTTTGGTATTGTATTGAGAAACTAGGCGTATATATGATCGTTTTTATTGGAAAAACTATTATGAGCGCAATGGTGTAATTCCCATGTCTTGGATTTACCGTTTGTTAGTCTAAATATGTCCCGAACCACTAAATGTAAAGGATAGCCTAAATTACAACTTTGGTCCCTAGAGATAACTTACCCTGCTGCCCTTTATCTTTCTAGGGTTTACATGATTGGTCCCTCATGCTAGTATAAAAAGAATAGTATCCTAGGGTTTGATAGAGCATTTACCACCCTGATGCGGGCCCAAGTGTTGAGGAACGGGCCATCATGTTTCTGGAGGCCCAAGATCGCGTGACTAAAGGGGCTTCACTAAAATGGGCATAACTTGGGCTACGGGTCTCCGTTTCAGGCCTATGACCAGTCGATTCGAAGCTTGGAACGAGGAGCACGTTGTGGTAAACTGACATCGTCGGTTTACGTAACTTTAGAGGCCCGAAACACTATATTTTATGAGTTATTTGCATTTTTATGTTTTTTTCGGGTTTTTTAGACTTTTGTTTTTGTAATAGCTTTCGGCCCGTTTGTTCTTTAGGGCCCATTTCGACTTTGTTTCTCTATTTAATAAGTGTATTGCCTTTGTGGCTAATCAGTTCATGAAAATACGAAAAGTCTATTTTTGGCAGTTTTGTTGCTAAGAATCCTAATAGTCGGTATTCAATTGAATCAACGATTGTTGGAAGAATCGATCCTGGTATTCGTGTGAATCAACAGGCTTGATTTGTGTTATCTCGTTATTTAGTCTACATCACACCCCCTCCTCCCACTTCCGGCGTCGTCACCGATCTGGCCACCACCTCTGGACATTGTCCAACTGTCGCCGCCACGCTGCCACCACTGTGATGTTGTAGATTAAGATGTGAAGGTTTGTTTGGGTCCGTTTGGTTCGTAAGTCATCACCACAGCGCGACTATCATCGCCACCTCCACCACCATGCCGCCGTCATCACCACCTCCATCTATTCCTCTCTCGTTCGTCTTGTGGTATAGCGAAATCCGTTATTTGTTTTATTTATTTATTAACCATGTATATATATACAATGACTGGTCATTGTTTTTGTGGGTTTAGAAACATATATAAATCGAGGTTATTAGTTTTATGGTTAAAAAAAGGATTAAACATGTTAACAAGGGTTTCGTGTGGTAAGGTTTATAAGAAAATGGTGTTTGGATTGTTAATTGTTTATACGGGTCGAGTCTCATCATTCTCGTGTTTGGATTCGATTGCGTTTGAAGTTTGATGTTGTTGATGTTATTGTTATGCACGGGTCTAGTTAAACTTGGATAAAATCCAAGTCGTCACCCAGGTTTGTCACGGATAGGATTGGACATGGCTAGCTAATTGTATCGATTGTTATTAAAATGTTAAACCGGTTACGAATCTGCTAATGGAAATTAAAATGGTAGTATATACTTGTGTTTTAATCCGGGCCGATATACGTTATGGGTGTTTGTTTTGTTTTGATTCTCGACAAATATGGGGTGATTGTTTGTATTTGTTGTCTCGGTCTAGCAACAAAACCTGCAAGGGTCCGTTGTGGTTTGGTTATTTGGATTGTGTTTGTGTCACGGTAAGGAACCACTCACGTAGGGTGTTTGTTTCTTCGACATTTTTAACACAAGTGTGTGGTAATTTATCTTAGTTCGAGTCAGTTAGGGTACGTTTGAAAGTAGTAATTTAGGGTACGTTTGAAAAAGCATGGGGTGCGTTGGTATTGAAGCACCTATGAGGTGCTTGTTATTTGTGTTTGTAGCCAGTCAAGCTAAGGGTGCGTTTGATCCCTGTTAACACAAGGGTGTTTGATAAAGGGTTGGCCTTCAAGCTCATTTAAGAGGTGTGTTTGTTATTATAATTTGTTGTGTCAAAATATATTTGACTACCATGTTTATTTTATTTTGACGAGGTATACTTTGGTAGGTTTCGGATATATTGGGATTGAAAATTGATATTGGACAATACGGATACTTAACAGATTAAATACTTGGATTGTGACTATTATATTTGGACATTTGGACAATTATTGGATCGTTATCGGATTTACGATATTAGATAATGGATTCATTGGACATTTTGGGACTTGAGACGGTGTAATATATTGAATTCGAAAAGACTTTAATATATTAGACACGGACCGGACACTAAATATTCAATAAGCCAAAACTAATATATACGTTAATGATAACGAAACATGAACTTTATTATATATTGTAATGTGAAAATTTATTTTTGGTAAAGTCACGATAACTTGGGAATGTTGTATAAACGGACGCGACAAGCCAAAATTTATAAAACATTCCAAACTAATACCCTTATTTTAAATTGACTTTTATTATAAACGCAATTTGGCTTTTCTAAACTGTTTGGGATTATGGAGAAAATACCGAAACTACCAATTGATCTATTTGTATTAGTATAGCTATTTGACATAAATTTTGGTTTGTCTTTGTTAGTTTGAGTTCTCTTCAGTATTTTCTCGACTGTGTCAATGCTTATTTCTTTTGGCGTGAGTTGTGTTTTGAGTCTATGTTTTTTTACCACCACACAAAACGTTGATACTTAACTATTTATAAGTACTGAATAAGAGTAATCCACGAAAACTACAACACGTTGTCTTCTATAGACTTAAGTATTATACGAGACGTATTTTGAGATAACCGTATACATACTAGGTTGTGCCGATCTCGTACCGTTGTGCTTGTACCTCTGTGTACCGTTGTGCCTGTCTTCTGGATACCGTTGTGATTAGCTCTAGATGCCAGTAGTGTCAGTTGTTGATAGTTGCATTGTTGTGGCTAAGGTGAGTTCATGGCCCCTACTTTTACGGGTTTTTAAACTGCTTTGGAGGAGAATACATGCTCGTTTTAACTAAACTTAGAGATTTTTTATTTGGTTACGTGAGTTGTTTACTCAAAACTTGACTGCTTGGTGGAAATATTTGATTTGGTTATTTGAATGCGTTAAGTGATTATCTTTTGCTTATGTGATTATTTCCTCATGGACCTGATATGTTTTGGGGCAAGATATTTGATAACGCTCAAATCTAACATGTTTTAGTCGCGTTATTTCTATATTTATGCATTGTATTTGGTTGAATTTATGAACGTATTATGCTTAAAAAGTGCAAAAGATGTATTTTAGTTCAGGTGCGATCAAGTTCAAGGAAAAGCTTAAAAGATTTGGAAAAGTTGTCAAATCAAGAGCTTATGCACAAATGTAGGAATCGTCTCACAATAAAAGCTTTGGAAGGATTGATAAAGATGGAGAATCAAGATTACAATGGTTTTCAAGTTGAAGAAAAAGTTAATGAAAAGATAAATGTTAGAGATCATATTCTAAACCCTAGATTTCTATTCCATACCTAAGGTTTAAGAAGTCACTTCCATGCCTAAGGTTTAGTATCCAAACCTTAGGTCCAGCAATATTAAAGACTTCTAAGTTGCATTAAAAGAAAGAGTTAAGTGTCATTACTCATCTATTAACTCAACTCCAACATTATGACACTTGGAGCCCAAGATGTATGCTTGTTGGCCAAGGGTAATCTCCCTATATACATAGAAAAAAAAAGAAGACAACAACAACAACAACAAAACAAAATCAACAACAACAAAAAATCTATCACCATTTTCTCTTACATTTAGGGCGACAAGAAGAAGAAAAACGCAGAAAAAGGAAGCTAAACTCGTACCAATCATAACTTCAATTACGCAAGGATCATTGTTGATCATTTCACAAGTGTTCTTCATTACTTGTAATCATCATTACAACATTTTGTAAGACTATTCAATCATGTTTACTAGTGATAAATTTCTTATGGTTATTACTTTGTTTACCATGAGTGGCTAAGTGCCTTATGCACTTGCCTAGATGATGTTTGATTTATGATTTATTTGATTGATTATGACTTATTGGTTCTAACACAAAAGAAAAGTTAACACTAAGAACGAATTGTGCTATCTTGAGTTTTCTCCACCAAAGAGTTGTTAAGTTTGGGTAATTTCTAATAATGTATTGGGTTGAAAAAGACATTGTTAGTAAATTAGTTGTAAACCTTTGTCTATGAGGGTTCTACCTTATGTATTGACCATTTCATAAGAAACTTAATTTAACTTGGAAAACTAAATAGTGTGGTTGTTAATTATTTGTGAAACGAAAGCGAATCGGGTAATTGAGTTGTGTTAATCTTGGATTGATCAATTTTGAAATATTGTTTTTTATAATCTCTAAATCTTGACGAGGATTGAAAGTGTGGGAAACAATATAATTAGTACACCACTAATCGAATTAGAACACCATCTAATTTGTTGATCATAATCAAATGGAACCAATGTCATAATCATGTCAAAGGAATTGTGCAAACTAGTCTAGGCAAGTGTAGTCTTTTAATTATTGAATTTAAATCATTTTCATTTGCTTGCTAATTAGAATCGATAAGTTGGATTGCTCTTTATTCACAAAAATTTCACATCATACAAACAAAACAAATCCTAGTGAACGACCTCGGCTTACCTCAATTATCTCTTACTACACACGGACGAGTATACTTGCTCGTATGTGTTTCGTTTGAATCATTGGTAAATCGTGTTAAAAATTTTAAAACTTGTACTCCTAACGGGTATATCCCTTGAAACACATCAAGTTTTTGGCGCCGCTGCCGGGGACTTGTTTTGCACTTGTTTGTTCGTTTGATAGTTATATTGTTTCCTTGCTTGATCATAATTCCGGCACCGTCACATCAAGTTTTTGGGGCCGCTGCTGGGGATTTGATCTCGTTTGTGTGAGTTTTTGCTTATAATTCATTAGCTCTAATTCTACTAGTATTGATACTCTTTAGCGTATTCTTTAGGTTCTTAAAAAAATACTTTCACTCCCAAACCGCCGGTATAAACACAAACCGGGCGGTTTGAACCCTTCTGTTTGCCCAAACCGCCGGTTTTAATCCCAAACCGCCGGTATCGCTCGTATAAAAAAAAATCTTAAGTCCCAAACCGCCGGTATAAATCCAAACCGGCCGGTTTGAGCTTTCTGTCCAAATTTCTTTTTCGCAACTCGACCAAACCGCCGGTTTCATTTCAAACCGCCGGCTTGGCACTTTTTTTTTTTTTAAATTAGTTTTTAAATCCTTTTCGATAGGCTCGTTTTTCTCGTGTATGACCACTCGTTCTTCTAACGAAGAATTAAGTTCACCATTGTCTAATCCCGAACGTTTATTTCGCAAAAAGAAAAATCCATTCATTCCACCCGATCAAAGAATTCCAAAAACCGTTAACCCACCATTTGAAAACCTTTCCGAAGTTCATCCAATCGTTAATCTTTTTCAAGAATTACCATTTCCAATGGCTGACGATCAACCCATGTGGGATACTAATAGGTTTGTAGCTCCTACACCCGAAGCAGCAATTATTCCCGTGAATCTAGGAGAAAATTTTACTATCAAAGGTCATCATCTCTCGATGATTAAAGACAACCAATTTGATGGTAGAGTTAAATCTGATCCACATAAACATATCGCCGATTTCCTTGAAATTTGTGACATGTTTCGTTATGGAACTACCGATCCAAATTCAATCCGACTTAAACTTTTTCCATCATCTCTCACCGGAGAAGCGAAAATTTGGTATAATGAATTAAACCCCGGAGTGATCACAACTTGGGACCAAATGAGAAGAGCATTTGTTGGACGTTTCTTTCCACCAGCCATGTTTAATCGTCTCTTGGGTGAAATTTGTAGTTTTACTCAAAAAGAAGGAGAAAATCTTGTTGAAGCTTGGCTTCGAATGAAAAACATGCTCCGTAGTTGTCATGGGCATGGATTGTCTCGTGGTAATATTATCCAAATCTTTTACCATGGTCTTGATGACGCAACTCAAGGCATACTTGATGCCGGAGGAATTTTCTTTTATAAGACTCCTAATGAAGCTTACAATTTACTAGAAGACCGTGTACTTCTTAAGCTTGATTGGTCTAAAGATGCCAAAATTAAACCTCAACAAAAATCGGTTGCATTTGCCGAAGCGACAAATGAAAATTCCAAAATCTTGGATATGATGAAAGAGTTTACCTCTAAAATTGATTCCAAATTCGAAAGTATCCAAAAAGAAATCAAAGAAATACGTGAGGGATGTACTCATTGTGGTGGAAATCACTCCTCATCCGAGTGTGATGATAAACCCATGGGAGGTCCCGAAGCAGAAGCCAATTATGTTTCTGGAGGATATCGAGGAGGAGGATATCGTGGAAACTACTACGGTAGGAATTCTCGAGATTGGCAAGATCGTCCACCAAGGGATGATAATCGTTCCCAAACTCGTGACGAAAACCGTCAGACATCTTTTCATGATGAAAATCGTTCTCGTGAAACAAAAAATGAAGTATCCGAATTCAAAAAAACCATGCGTGAATTTGTGCATGCTCAAAAACAAATGAACGAATTCATGAAAAATCAATTCTTCATGCTCAAAAGCAAAGTCGAGCAAGGTCAAAAGAATCATCAAGCTTCTATCCAAGATCTTGAGACCAAATTTGGTCGTCTTTCTGATCAACTCGCTGCAAGACCATCTGGTACCTTGCCAAGCAATACGCAAACCAATCCAAAACCATCATCATCTGGAAGTTATCGTCCACCTCAAACAAGAAATGAGCAGGAGAATGCTGTATATACTCGTAGTGGTCTATCTTATGATCCACCACCCAACCCAACCCAAACAACTCCTGTTGTCCAAAATGATAGTGAGGATGAAGTAGAAGAAGAATCTAAAGAAAATGAACCAAATTCTACACCAGTTGTTAAATCCAGTCCAACACTCAAACCATATAAACCAAGAATTCCATACCCTAAATTTTTTAGGAAGGAAAAGATGGAAGAAAAATATGGAAAGTTCGTTGATTTACTAAAAGAAGTTAGAATCAACATTCCTCTTGTTGATGTTCTAGCTGGAATGCCCAATTACGGGAAGTTTTTGAAAGAACTTGTTAATAATAAAAGCAAAATGGAAAACATTTCCGCTACTTTCTTAAATGAAGATTGCTCTGCAATAATTGAGAATAAATTACCAAAGAAACTCGGTGATCCAGGAAGTTTTCTTATTCCATGTACCTTGGGTGATTCAATAACTTGTGATGCTTTAGCCGACCTTGGTGCAAGTATAAATCTTATGACATACTCGTTGTATGCGAAACTTTCAATCAAAACATTGAAACCAACAAGAATGAGTATACGATTAGCCAACCATACTATCCAGTATCCTGTTGGAGTAGCTGAAAATATGCTTGTTCAAGTTGGGAAATTTGTTTTTCCTGTTGATTTTGTGATCCTTGAGATGGAGGAAGATAGCAAAGTTCCATTAATTCTAGGAAGACCTTTCCTAAATACTGCAGATGCTATCATTCGAGTAAAAAACAAAGAACTCAACCTTGGAGTTGGGGATGAAATAATTTCTTTTTCGATTAATCAAGCAATGAAGTATTCTCATGCGAATGATGACACTTGTTATAGCGTTGATGTTATCGATGATATAACAGAAGAAACATTCGATGAGTTGCTTGATGAAAGAATTAAGATTCATAACACATCTGGACAAATCAGTGATGAAGATCTCGACAGAGAATTCGCTGAATTTATGCAGATTGACACCGAAGAAATTTCGGAGGAAGCAAATACTAACTTTGAAGAGTTGGAATTAAATGATGATATGAGAATCACAACCTCAATTGAGGAACCGCCAGTAGATCTAGTCTTGAAACCTCTCCCTGATCATTTGGAATATGCATTTTTGGAAGGAAATTCTCTTCTTCCAGTTGTCACATCTTCATAACTTAAACCAGATGAAAAGGAACGACTAGTTTCTATACTCAAAAAGCATAAAGAAGCTTTTGCTTGGAAAACTTATGATATTCCTGGAATAAGTCCAAACTTTTGCAAACATAAAATAAATCTTGAAACTGATTCTAAACCAGTTGTTCAAAGACAACGAAGACTCAATCCAAATATGAAGGAAGTAGTTAAGAAAGAAATAATCAAACTTCTTGACGCTGGAATTATTTATCCTATTGAGGATAGCTCATGGGTGAGTCCGGTTCACTGTGTTCCTAAGAAAGGAGGAACAACTGTCGTAACTAATGAATGCAATGAACTTGTTCCTACAAGAACTATCACTGGTTGGCGGGTATGCATTGATTATAGAAAATTAAATGATGCCACCAGAAAAGATCATTTTCCATTACCGTTCATGGATCAAATGTTGGAAAGACTTGCGGGGAACAAATACTTTTGTTTTCTCGATGGATTTTCTGGTTATTTTCAAATTCCAATTGATCTAGCTGATCAAGAAAAAACCACATTCACGTGCCCGTTCGGCACATATGCTTATAGGCGTATGCCTTTTGGTCTTTGTAACGCACCAGCAACATTTCAAAGATGCATGATTGCTATTTTTCAAGATATGCTTGAAACCTCCATGGAAGTATTCATGGATGATTTTTCAGTATTTGGAGACTCATTTGAGTCGTGCCTTTCCAATCTTGATAAAATGCTTGAAAGATGCAAAACTTCTCATCTCATACTTAATTGGGAAAAATGTCATTTTATGGTGACAGAAGGAATTGTCCTTGGTCACAAGATTTCGAGCAAAGGAATCGAAGTTGAAAAAGCGAAAATTGATGCTATTGCTAAGTTACCACCCCCAACTAACGTTAAAGGCGTTAGAAGTTTTTTGGGACATGCGGGATTTTACCGTCGATTCATTAAAGATTTTTCAAAAATATCTCGTCCAATGACGAAATTGCTTGAAAAAGATTCAGTCTTTGACTTCAATGAAGAGTGCATCAAGGCATTCGAAACACTAAAAAACAAGCTAACAAATGCACCAATTATGGTTTCACCAAATTGGTCGTTGCCGTTTGAACTCATGTGCGATGCAAGTGATTATGTTGTTGGAGCAGTATTAGGACAGCGAGATGGTAAACATTTTCGTCCTATATATTTCGCTAGCAAAACCTTGAATAGTGCCCAACAAAACTATACAGTGACTGAAAAAGAACTGTTAGCTGTAGTTTTTGCATTCGACAAGTTTCGTTCCTATCTTGTTTTATCAAAAACAATTGTATTCACCGATCATTCAGCTCTGAAATATCTGTATGCTAAACAAGATGCAAAACCACGTCTTATCCGATGGATTTTATTGCTTCAAGAGTTTGACATAGAAATCCAGAATAAGAAAGGTGCAGAAAATGTGGCGGCAGATCATTTATCCAGATTAGAAAATCCAAATTTAGAGGAACTCGGTGAAAACGAGATTGATGATTACTTTCCCGACGAAACTCTTATGGAAATTGAAAATGAAGAAGTTCCATGGTTTGCTGATTATGCAAATTATTTAGTTGGAGGAATATTACAAAAAGGTCTATCTCATGTTGAACGTAGTAAATTCTTTGCAGACTTAAAATATTATTTTTGGGATGAACCGTATCTATTCAAAATGTGCCCCGATGGTATAATAAGAAGATGCGTGTATGGTTCCGAAACTCAAAAAATTCTTGATGAATGTCATCATGGCCCAACCGGAGGACATTATGGACCATCCACCACCGCTAAAAAAGTTTTTGATGCGGGATTTTATTGGCCAACAATTTTTAAAGAATCACATACACTTGTGCGGAATTGTGACGCATGCCAAAAATATGGTAATCTTTCTCGTAGAGACGAAATGCCACAAAAAAAACATCCAAGTTTCTGAGATATTTGATATTTGGGGAATTAACTTCATGGGTCCTTTTCCTAAATCTTATAAATTCGAATACATCCTCGTTGCAGTAGATTATGTTTCCAAATGGGCGGAAGCAGAAGCTCTACCCACTAACGATGCACGAGTAGTTGTGAATTTTTTGAAAAAAACTTTTCTCTCGATTCGGAATTCCAAAAGCTTTGATAAGCGATAGAGGAACTCATTTCTGCAACCATCAAATGGAAAAAGCTATGAAACGATATGGGATCCACCATCGTTTCTCAACAGCATACCATCCTCAGACCAGTGGTCAAGTCGAAAACACCAATAGAGCTTTAAAAAGAATACTTGAAAAAACAGTTAAGGATAATCCTTCTGTTTGGTCAAGGAAACTCGATGATGCTCTATGGGCATTTAGAACCGCATATAAAACTCCAATTGGTACAACCCCGTATAGACTCATATATGGAAAGACTTGTCATTTACCGTTTGAAATTGAACATCGTGCTTATTGGGCATTGAGACAATGTAATCTTGATTTAAAAATCGCTGGAGAAAAACGATTCTTGCAATTGCATGAACTCGATGAATTGAGACTCCAAGCATATGAAAACTCAAAACTATACAAAGCTCGAACAAAAGCTTATCATGATAGAAAGCTAAGAATCTGTAAAGAATTCAAGGCTGGAGACAAAGTTCTTTTGTTTAATTCAAAGTATAAATTCAAAGCTCCTAAACTCATAATCAAATGGTTTGGTCCATTCGTGGTAAAACATGGTTTTCCATCCGGATATGTTGAACTATATGACAAGAAGGGTGGAACTTTCATTGTTAATGGACATCGAATTAAATTATACCATGATGAGGAGCAATTGAATGAAATGTCAAGTGAGGAAATTCCACTTGAAATGCTCAATAAAAAGAAATATACTGCTATTCCCTTCATGGCACTTTTTCCAGCCGATTATAAAAAAGTAATACCATGGGCTGCGGAAACTGGTTACATCTAGGATGTTCTCCCTAGAACTTGCAATACCGCGAAGTTACATGATATTGATAAAACTGGAAAAGGAATAGTAAAAGGAAATGTGGTGTATATTCCAAAGACGTCAGGAAAGAATCCTAAATACAAACCACAAAAGTAAAGAGAGATTGAGTCGGGCTGATGACTCATTAATAAATTTAGCGCTTCTCGGGAGGCAACCCGTGTGTTTTTTTTATGCCCCGATGGTTTCACCATAAGTGTGGGGGCCTTAATATTATGAATAATAAAATACAAAAATATTTCGCATTTTTGTGTGTTTTTGTTTTGATGATTATGCAGGTTAGGATGCTTGATCTTAAAAACAAATGGAATCCTCCTATTCCAAAGCTCAGGAAATATCATTTCTCTTATGTTTCATTTCCCTATTTTTATGATTTATCGTTCTTAACATTGAGGACAATGTCAAACTTAAGTGTGGGGGGAGGAAATAGGAAATGATCTAGACTTTTAAATTTTTCTATAAATTTGAGCCTATTTTTAATTTGTTTGCCCCTTTGATCTAGTTGTTTTCGCACGTTGAGAATATTGATAAAGAATAACTAGATTAATCCACTAATAAAACATGTACTTTTTGAAAATTTGAGATGTGTCCTGATTGGCATTGCAATCCATTTTTGGATTGATAACATTGACAGTACAACCATAACCCATTCAACTAATATGTGAGGATTTGAACCTATTCTTAAATAGCATATATCTTTTATGCTCTAATCTTTTTGCTATGAGTGTGCCAGTGATTTTATTTATTCTAGAACTTGTACATGCAAATCATTACCAGACCGTAGTGAGATCACCTCGTGTGATATAAGTGTATTCGTGTGATAAGAGGCAACCTTAGGAATTAAACCAAATGGCCTTCCATTTTACATATATTGATATATTAGCTAGCCAAATTGGTTAGTTAACCTTCCATGGACCCATTTGTTAGTACTCATTTTAAGTGCTAGACTCCATTAGTACACCCTCCAAGCCAGTCTTTTCATTTTGTTACACCAGAAAAATATAAAAATATTTCTCACCTTTAGCCTTAACCTTACCCATAGTCAAGTCTTGGTTGGTTACTAGCTACTTGGAAAGATGGTTGTTACGTGGGAATCCTTGAAAGTGAGAAAGTTGCAAACTCCATGATAATCTCGTGGATGATCTATTGGTATCTTATAAAAAAATATATATAAAAAAATAAAAAATAAAAAAATAAAAAAAAATAGAGAAATAGAATAAGTAGCCAATGAGCTATGAATGTATGATATCAAGGAAGAAATATCAATTTCAAAGGAATGTGGTTGATGTAGCTAGTAGCACTTGGTTGTAGACTTTGGCTATTTATAAAGTTTTTCAATATTAAAACCAATTATATATATATATATATATATATATATATATATATATATATATATATATATATATATATATATATATATATATATATATATATATATAATCCCATGTCTTATCCCTACCCTTTTGACTTTGTGAAGTTATCAAGTGTAATGACATGTAGTGACCATCCGATTTCTTGAGGAATGAGATAGCGTTGTTAGCGATCTAAGGTTATCCTTGGTGACCATCCGTTATTTAATAATTTGAGACTTCGTTGTTAGCGAGCTATTATGTTTTGCATGAGATAGTTTCACATTAGTCTTATATAACCCTTAAAACCTTAAACCCGAATAAAAGTCCTCTTTGATGTTTACGCTTGGTGCTTACGCCACGTCGGTTGAGTTTTGTTTCTTGTACAAGCCTATGGTAATATTTAGATCATGTCTGAGCAATGAGTGTGATTTTCTTCTATATTCAATCACTAAACAAATGAGTGTTGAGTGAATCATACTTCATTTTCCTTTCGTGAGGTGTCTTAATATGTTATCAGGCAAGAGAATCATTAAGGTATTGTCAAACATCTCATCTTTTCATTTATAAGCCTAAATAGATGGATCTTATCTTGTATTTGTGCTTGATAGATTTGCATCTCATTTTTATCATATGGATTTATTTCTTAAAAGCTAGATTTGCTTGGGGGCAAGCAAAGTGTAAGTGTGGGGGATTTGATAACGCTCAAATCTAACATGTTTTAGTCGCGTTATTTCTATATTTATGCATTGTATTTGGTTGAATTTATGAACATATTATGCTTAAAAAGTGCAAAAGATGTATTTTAGTTCAGGTGCGATCAAGTTCAAGGAAAAGCTTAAAAGATGTGGAAAAGTTGTCAAATCAAGAGCTTATGCACAAATGTAGGAATCGTCTCACAATAAAAGCTTTGGAAGGATTGATAAAGATGGAGAATCAAGATTACAATGGTTTTCAAGTTGAAGAAAAAGTTCAAGAAAAGATAAATGTTAGAGATCATATTCTAAACCCTAGGTTTCTATTCCATACCTAAGGTTTAAGAAGTCACTTCCATGCCTAAGGTTTAGTATCCAAACCTTAGGTCCAGCAATATTAAAGACTTCTAAGTTGCATTAAAAGAAAGAGTTAAGTGTCATTACTCATCTATTAACTCAACTCCAACATTATGACACTTGGAGCCCAAGATGTATGCTTGTTGGCCAAGGGTAATCTCCCTATATACATAGAAAAAAAAAGAAGACAACAAAAAAAACACAATCAACAACAACAAAAAATCTGTCACCATTTTCTCTTACATTTAGGGCGACAAGAAGAAGAAAAAAGCAGAAAAAGGAAGCTAAACTTGTACCAATCATAACTTCAATTACGCAAGGATCATTGTTGATCATTTCACAAGTGTTCTTCATTACTTGTAATCATCATTACAACATTTTGTAAGACTATTCAATCATGTTTACTAGTGATAAATTTCTTATGGTTATTACTTTGTTTACCATGAGTGGCTAAGTGCCTTATGCACTTGCCTAGATGATGTTTGATTTATGATTTATTTGATTGATTATGACTTATTGGTTCTAACACAAAAGAAAAGTTAACACTAAGAACGAATTGTGCTATCTTGAGTTTTCTCCACCAAAGAGTTGTTAAGTTTGGGTAATTTCTAATAATGTATTGGGTTGAAAAAGACATTGTTAGTAAATTAGTTGTAAACCTTTGTCTATGAGGGTTTTACCTTATGTATTGACCATTTCATAAGAAACTTAATTTAACTTGGAAAACTAAATAGTGTGGTTGTCAATTATTTGTGAAACGAAAGCGAATCGGGTAATTGAGTTGTGTTAATCTTGGATTGATCAATTTTGAAATATTGTTTTTTATAATCTCTAAATCTTGACGAGGATTGAAAGTGTGGGAAACAATATAATTAGTACACCACTAATCGAATTAGAACACCATCTAATTTGTTGATCATAATCAAATGGAACCAATGTCATAATCATGTCAAAGGAATTGTGCAAACTAGTCTAGGCAAGTGTAGTCTTTTAATTATTGAATTTAAATCATTTTCATTTGCTTGCTAATTAGAATCGATAAGTTGGATTGCTCTTTATTCACAAAAATTTCACATCATACAAACAAAACAAATCCTAGTGAACGACCTCGGCTTACCTCAATTATCTCTTACTACACACGGACGAGTATACTTGCTCGTATGTGTTTCGTTTGAATCATTGGTAAATCGTGTTAAAAATTTTAAAACTTGTACTCCTAACGGGTATATCCCTTGAAACACATCAATATTTGCAAAACCTGGTTATTGATTTAGACTTGAAGTTGTGTTTGTGGTTATGAAACTGTTACGCGAGCTAGCTAAGATTTGTGTTATACGTGTTGCAATAGTGCAGGATTATTAATGCATGTGCTACAAGTGTGCAGAACTATACAGTGCACCTATAGGGATTATTGTAATGTTTGGATATGTGACACTCCTTGAGTGCGGCCCATGTGTTATGGGACACTCCTTGAGTGCGGATCATGTGTTGGTTCATGACTTAGCCAGCGTAACAGTTAAATTTGCGTGACACTATATGAGTGTAGTATCTGTATGATTGATTGTGATTCAAGATGTTTTGATTATGATATTATTTGCGGATTTGGTTTTGGAACTGTGATTTAGGCGGTGTGAGCCTACGTTGTATTTGACTTGTTTGTGAATGCTGATTTGAACTCAAAAACCTTATGGTTCAACTATATTGTTTTAAACTAAAACCTATGATATGGTGAGTTGAAAAAGTCCTTAAAATTCTCGGCGTGTTGCATCGTTAGTCCCCGAAGGACCTAACTTGCAACGACAGTTACACCTTAGGGACTATTTTGCAAGTGGCAGCTTTTTGGTCAACTGTAGCTGCTATAGTGCTGCTATAGTAAGTGCCTTCCCCCTTTTAGTATATATATATATAATTTAACACTTTTTGTTATCACTTTCCAAAGTAAACTATTCGACCTTATTGCCTGGGTATCACGAATATCTACTTGGGATAAGACCAAATATTTGTTATTGAATTAGGCACAAATCAATAACCCTTGCACATCTAAGTGTTTATGTTCTCTGTTTCGTATATCTCATGCATGATTTGATCTTCCTATTTATAGGAGAATACTCATAGCTAGTCAAATGGAATTATGAGGATTAATCGGCCCATTAATCGCCTCATAATTATCCCCATTATAGCCAATAGTGGTTACATGACCAATTAAATGTGGTCATAAATGCAGTTTTAACTGCCACTTGAATAGGTCAAAGTAGTTACATACTTATACCAGCAGTACTAACAAAGTACTAACAGTATTAACCCTACTCCAGCGGTACTAACTTAGTACTAGCAGTAGTAACTCAGTGAAGGATTAAACCTTCTGATGAGTTACTCCTAACCACTATTTGAGTCAGGGTAGTCAGGGACCTGATGGGTGTACACTCCGTACCTCCTGACCCATTACCAGGTGTGAACTGATCCCTCAAGTGCACTAAATTTTCCAACAATCCTCCCCAAATTTAGTTCACTTCCTTTGCATGAAAATAAAACATTAAACCAAACAAGTGCATAAACGAAAATATCCTGAGGATTGAATTTCCATATTAGTACATTACACGTACAAATATTCAAGAATAAGGGTGTTCTAAGAATTGAACCCTTCAACCCATTTGAATACCCTGAAGATAAAATACACACAAGTTTTCAAACACTTAAACACTCCTAACACTTTACAAGCCATGTGTCCATATCCAATTCATAAATGTTGTAAGAGCCAAAAGTCCAAAGCTCCCTGAAGCGGAAAAACTTCAACGTTCACATAGGTGGTTCCTCTTTATTCATGCTCCTGCTTAGCACTTTTTCAAAGAAATTAACCATTAAGTAGTAAAGACTTCATCCTCCTTTCCAGCAGGTTCTGAGCACAACCTTGGGATGTTTGTATAACATGTGCTCCAGTCCACAAAATGTTCAGCTTTCCACATTGAACTCAGCTCCCAAGTTTCCTTAGGAGGGAGTTGGGTGTCTTAGCATTCAGTGACTAAGTTGGACTTTAAACCCATCCCTTTAGCAGACTTTATAACCAAGTCTCTAGCCAATCTGTTGGGAAATATAATTTGATGATTACAAAACTATAGGGACTTATTATAATATATTAGATATCTTCCTGTGAAAGTTTGGTCATTTGTAACCCTAATCTCTAGTTTATAAAGAGATGGGGGCGTAGTTTATTTAGTACGGGAGTTAGAGATGTAACTCCAAGAAATAGTGTGTGTGTGTATGTTCTAGGCGTCAAGTCTTAGTGTAGACGCCTAGGGTTTGTAAGTTTGTTAGTGGTAGAGATGATGGCGAAGAACAACCTTATTCAATAATAATGATTATTTTGTGTTTATCCGCTGCGTATGTATCATTGTTATTGTTCCTAGATGGGCTAAACGATCTTCAACAATTGGTATCAGAGCGGGTTGCTCTCGATATCTAGGATCTACAAGGTTGTTACTATTGGAGATGGAGCAGAAAAAGAGCAGATCTGGTGTATTTGAGGTAATTGTTATTTTTGTTTTGGTATCGTTAAAGAGCAGATCTGGTTTATCCTCGTACTGCTTCGATCATAATTGAGTGAATTGCCTCGTATTAATTATAATTGATTGTGAGGCGTGAATTTATTTGGAACGAGTGGGGATGTGATTATTTTAATTCAACCTCGTACTGCTGATTCATTATTTTATTTCGAATCCGATAATGGACTGAAGGTGTACGGAGTATTTCTTGTGTCCACTGCTGTTTCATTTATTATTTGCACATGGGTACTGTTCGAAGTTGTGATTGGTTGAATTAATGGGACTGATGGCGGTGAACGATTGGTATATCAC
Source organism: Artemisia tridentata subsp. tridentata (assembly GCA_021014915.2). Taxonomy (NCBI): domain Eukaryota; kingdom Viridiplantae; phylum Streptophyta; class Magnoliopsida; order Asterales; family Asteraceae; genus Artemisia; species Artemisia tridentata. The sequence goes on along the minus strand of CP139507.1, from coordinate 417,009,758 downwards.
ATGGGTCGTCATCTACAGTGTGTGAATTAATTCTGGTGGTCTCACATTAATTCTGGTCAGTATGGAATTAATTCTGGTCAGTGCGGTGGTTAAGTCTGCTCGGGTATTCGTTAATTCTGCTCTCGGAAAGTTAAGTCTGGTCACCAGACTTAATTAATTCTGGTCTCCGTTGGTTAATACTGTTCGCCTCAGTTAGTACTATTCTAGGATTTCGTTTGTACTGCTGGAACAGTCTTGGATCTTGGACGATGTGATGCTTATGGCTTGGTTACTTTTATTTGGTTTGGTGTTTACGAGCTGTTTAGTACCTAATGTAGGTCCACGATTTGTATGGATCTCTAAGTAGCCTTTGATAACTTAGTGGATGACTTGAATAAATCCAAATCAATCCAAGTGAGAAACTCTTAACAAATTGTTGATGTTAACGCGGAATATTAACAAGAACAATGAAGAACACCGAGTTATCACTAACTTCGTATATATTACTAACACACACAATTCGTACGTACATACGTATATGATCCTTAGGGTTCCTTTTATACTTGAAGGAAACCCTAATTACAAAAACCGTGTGAAAAGATATCACGTATCTTCTATAAAGATACTTAACTCGTACATATCTTTTCCTAACTTAATACTAACAAACTTTCCTATTTTCACTGACCAGACTTAACTAACAAGTCAACCAGACTTAATACAATTACCAGACTTAACATTTACATTACCAGACTTAATAATGTAACTACCAGACTTAAGTCTGTCTTCACTTGGTCTTCCTCGTACCTTGTGATAATTCCCAACAATCCTCCCCTAACTTGATCTTCATGTTCCATGAACTTCAAGTTCCTTCTGAGTAAGCTTATGAGGATTGGAATTATCTTGATCTTCAAAACACTTGAAATCTGCAAATTTGAGTATTTGTGCAGCAACTTGATCTTCTCAGCATCTGATATGCATTTCACTTGATCTTTCCAGCAACCATGACATTTTGTACATCAATTCATATTAAGTTTCATATCTATTCTCATCACTTCCAGGTGTATTAACTCCTGTGAGAGGTGAATCATTGAAAATTAATGGATTTGATGTCTCTTTACCAATAGCCATCACTCTACTGGAGTAGCCAGTTTTGGTGTTGGTCAGACAAGGTGGACTGATAACCTTTGATGGAAAGCACCTCATCATGGTGAATTGATTACCATTTATGGTTTTCCACAGCCTTTACCACAAGCCATAACCTTGTGGGCTAGTCAACTCTTCACTAATCTTAGATATGGTGAGTTGAATACCATACAATTTTTGGCAAATTGTCAGCCATAAACGGATTTGAGCTATCTTTACCTGTAGCCGTTTGCTCAGGATTAGCCAGTCCTTGTGTGGGTCAGACAAGGTGGACTGATAACCTTTTGTTGTGTTAGTGCTATGCACCTCCACCAAGTGAGAAGTTCCAATAGTCTCATTTGACAACTTAAAGAAAACATACCTAAACCAGCACTGCAACTAAAACATAAACATTTTTTTTTTACTAACAGAATTAAAAAGAACTACCAGAATTAAAAACAAAACTGCAAGACTTAAAAATAACCTAAGTGCTGGTTAGTATACAAACTTTACATTTTGACCTCCCCTTAACACAAACCTCCCCTTAAGTCCAACTAGGGGTTCATCATACCAATGCTGACTACCAAATAATTAAACCTAGGGCCATCAAAAGCTTTAGTCAACAGGTCTGCAACATTAAAGTCTGTATGTATTTTCTCCACCCTAATCAATTTCTTTTCAAAGCAATCTCTAATAAAGTGATGCCTGATTTCAATATGCTTAGTCTTAGAGTGGTATACTGGGTTCTTAACAATATAGATAGTGCTTTCATTATCTATGTGGATAACAGTATTCATAAAATTCAAACCATAGTCCAGCAACTGATTCTGAATCCACAAGACTTGTCCACAGCAATTAGCAGCTGCCACATACTCAGCTTCAGTATTTGAGTTGGCCACAATTGTTTGCTTCTTGCATTGCCAAGAGATTAACCTGCTGCCAAGGAATTGAAAACTTCCTGTTGTGGATTTCCTATCAAGACTTGCACCAGCATAGTCACTATCTGAATAGGCTGTCAGGTCAAATGATGACTCTTTAGGATACCAAAGACCCAAATTGGGTTTGCCCTTTAAGTACCTAAATATTCTCTTCACAGCATGAAAATGTGAAGTCTTTGGGTGTACCTGAAAAACGTGAACAAACACATACTGCATACATAATGTCAGGTCTAGAAGCAGTAAGATACATGAGAGATCCTATCATGGATCTGTAATGATGCACATCCACATCAGCAGCATCTTCATCCTTTGTTAAAGGCACCTTGTTTTCCATGGGAGTGACTGCAGTCTTTACATTTGCAAATTCAAACTTCTTCAAAATCTCTGCAACATATTTGGCTTGAGAAATAAAGATGACATCAGCTTTTTGCTTCACTTGCAGCCCCAAGAAAAATGTAAGTTCTCCCATTGAGCTCATCTCAAACCTGCCTTTCATTAAGCCTTCAAATTCTACACACCAAGACTTCTTTGTTGATCCAAAAATGATATAATCCACATAAACTTGGACAAGAATGATATCCTTTTGGTCTCTTTTAATGAATAAAGTCTTGTCAATCACACCTCTGATGTACCCATGACCTTCCAGAAATTTGGAGAGAGTAGCATACCAAGCTCTGGGAGCTTGGTGAAGACCATAGAGAGCCTTAATAACCTTGTACACTTGATTTGGATTAGCAGGATCCTCAAAACCAGGAGGTTGGTACACATACACTTCTTCTTCAATAGTGCCATAGAGAAAGGCACTCTTAACATCCATTTGATATACCTTGAATCCCATGCATGATGCATAGGCTAAAAATAACCTGATAGCCTCAATCCTGGCTACAGGAGCAAAAACCTCATCATAATCTATGCCATCCTCCTGTTTGTATCCTTGTGCTACCAATCTTGCTTTGTTCCTTACTACCACTCCTCTTTCATCCCTTTTATTTCTAAAGACCCACTTAGTACCAATGACTTTAGCTCCATAAGGTAGATCTACAAGAACCCAAACCTTCTGCAACTTGAACTGCATCAATTCTTCCTGCATGGCTTCTATCCAACTTTAATCATCCAATGCCTCAGCAACTGTGATGGATTCCTTTTGGGAAAGGAAACAAGCAAATAAGCAGTGTTGCTGATCCTTATGGTTGACCCTTTGTTGTTTCTTAACAAAACTCACAAGTGCATGAGCATCAGGATGTATTTGCACTTTGCTTCTTGTTTGAACTGAAGACTTAGGATCACCAATGATTTGACTTTTGGGATGATTGGTGTGAACTCTGAGTGTGGGTGTTGGACTTACAGCCACTTCTGTGGGTAAGTTGTTGAAGTCAGTTATGACACCTTCTTCATCATAGGAAGCTCCTTCAAAGATACCTTCATTAGGATTTGGGAACACTTCAAGTTCTGGCATCTCAGAGTCAACACAAACAGCACTTGGATTAGGTTCTGGTTGAGCAGCACTACCAGACTTAAAGTTGGAAGTACTGGTAGTGTTGGGAGTACTGGTATCCTGCTTTCCAAGATATTTATCAGCCAAAGCATCCATCTCTTTTCTGAAAGACAATACATCCTCTGAATCATTGATAGAAGTAGCCTCCTTTGCTTTTTCCTGAGACTTGATCACAGGTTCCTTCACTTGTGGAGAAAACTTCTTGTTATCTGCTATAGCTGCAGTAGACTTAACTTATGTGGTAGGAATCACAATTAGCTCTGCATTTCCATTTTCTTGATCAGTGTTCCCTGCATTTGAAGGATCTTGGGTACCTGCATGGTTAGAGGTTTCTGTGGTACCTGCAGCAGGGTTAGCTTGATTCTCCTTGGAGACAGGAATATAGTTCATAGAATCTATTAAGTAATCAATGTCAAACATCCATCTATGTCCTAATCCCTGCACATTGGGTTTTTCTTCAAGAAAGTTGACATGCAAATTTTCTTCAACTTTCTTAGTCACAAGATTGTAAACCCTAAAGGCCTTACTATTCAGTGAATACACAACTAGAAAACCTTCATCAGACTTTCCTTCAAACTTCCCTAGAACACTGAGTGTATCAAGAATAGTCACATGACACCCAAATGGCCTTATATGGCTAACAATTGGTTTATGGCCAAACATAAGCTCATAAGGTGTTTTGTTTTGAGGCTTGGTCACTCTAACCCTATTAAAGAAATAGCAGGCACAACTAACTGCTTCTGCCCAAAAGGTTGTAGGTAAAAGTGAATCTGCTAGCATAGTCCTAGCTGCCTCAATAAGTGTCCTGTTCATTCTCTCAGCAACTCCATTCTGCTGTGGAGTTCTAGCATTACTAAACTGCTATTTTATTCCTCTATTACCACAGAACTCTATCATGCTCTTGTTCTTAAATTCAGTGCCATTGTCACTCCTAATGATTTTAACTCTTTTGTTAAGTAGGTTTTCAATCTGCCTAATGAAAGTTTGAATCAAAGGTGTGGTTTCATCCTTCCTAGACATAAAGAACACCCAACAATATCTAGTACAATCATCTGTAATGACAAGGCAATAGCAGGCATGATTAACACTATGCACAGATGTAGGGCCAAATAAGTCCATATGTAAGGTGTGATATGGCTCAGTAATGAATCTCTCTAACTTAGCTTTACAGGATGCCCTATGTTGTTTACCCTTGTTACATGCTACACAGGTTTGGTCATTCTTAAACACTTTTGAAGGCAAACCTCTAACCAGATTATTTTTAACAAGCTTATTCATATTCTTGAAATTCACATGACCTAACCTTCTGTGCCACAACTTAGATTCATCCAAAGTAGCTTTTGCAATCAAACAGGCAGAACCTTTTGCAGGTTCAGATGCTTTCATATCAAAACTGTACATGTTGTGTTATCTGGGAACTTTAAGAAGGATCTGATGTTCATCAGGCATCTTAAAATCCGGAGTCAATACAAGACATTCAGTCTCAGTAAAAAGCACCTTATGTTGCGTATCACATATTTATGATATAGAGAAAAGATTGAACTGCCCAAGTTCTTTTACAAAAGATACATTGTCAAATTCTAAATTGCCCACAGTGATTCTTCCTTTTCCAGTAATCTGCCCCTTGCTTCCTCCAAAGGTAACAGAACCTCCTTTGAATTCTTGGAAATCCTTCAGATAGCCCTTGTTACCAGACATGTGCCCAGAGCACCCACTATCAAAAATTCCTCTATCTGCCATATAGCTGAGTGGATGATCCTGCACAAAAAGAAGAGAAATTAGTTTCTCTTAGGAACCCAGGCCTGAGTAGGCTTGGGTCCGCCTTGTGGATCAACATATTTGAAAGTCTTATATAAAACTGATCCATTGTTGCTTTGGGATTTATAGGTATATTCATTTTTGAATGGATCCCAAGACCAACATGCTGAGGGCTTAACAGCAGAACCCCCATTACCCTTTACAGCATTTGAAGTTGAAGGTCTTGCTGTATTCTTAGCAATTGGTCTCCTCACAGGTGAATGAGGTTTATAAAATTGGTTTCTTTGATTCACCTGTGGTTTTTGGAAAGGCTGTTTGGGTCTCACTTGATTAACATAACCAGAATTTACATTAGGCCTCACAGAATTAAAGTTTTGCCTACCCAAATTAAAGTTCCTTAAACCAGACTTAAAATTTGGTCTACCAGAATTAACATTAAAGTTTGGTCTACCAGTATTAACTTGTTGTCTACCAGAATTAATGTTTGGTCGGGTAGAGTTAACATGTTGGGTTGGTCTGGGGGCAAATTGGTTGGCATGATTTATTCTGTTAGCATTATTCCACACTGGTTTATTATTAACATGACCCATATTCACATTCCTTTTAAACTCAGCCTCTCTTTTCATTCTCTTCTCATGAAAGTCACAATCTCTAATCAAGTGACTTAGACTTCCACAAACAAAACATCTCTTAGGAGTGTAAGTGTAGCTACTCCTGACTTCTCTGTGAACACTATTACTTTTAGGTGACTCATTCATATTAACAGATTCCCTAGGAGTTTTTATGTAGTTGACACAACTAGGTTTAACTGTTTGTGATTCAGACTTAGTCACAACTGGTTCACTTTCCTTAATAATCTCAGGTTCAGGACTCTCTTTTACTTCACTTTTTGACTCAGACTTAGAGTGATCAGAGACATCACCAATGGATCCTTCATTGTCATTAGATTGACAAGTAGAATACTCACTAGTTTTGTCCTCTGAGGTGGTTGACCCATGTGTTTGAGGACCTCTTTTTCCATACACAAATAGAGAGTCATATAACTCCTCTTTTTCAAGAGGAGTGTAGTCTCCACTCAATGGATGTGGAACTCCCTTGAAATCATCAGCCTTAACAAACCTATTATACAAAGGCTTATCAGCATAGTCCTCCTCTCTATTCTTAAATATAGCCTTTTTCTCATCCTCCTCATACCCTAAGCCATGTTTCTTACTTGACTTTATTTGTGCATCCCAGCATTTAAACAGATTATTATTTGAATTATTCCACTGGTCTACACGTTTTTGCAAATCATCCTTTTCCTTTTGTATTCTTAGGCCAATTCTTCTATATTTTTTAAGTTTTTCATCTTGCTCATATATTTTATTAGCCTGAAAGAATAGTTTTTCATTTAAATCAGCATGTTGTTTCTGAAGGGTGCCTTTTTGTGCTTCTAATGTTTTTAAAGCACTTTTATAAGCTAAAATTTGTGCTTCTTGGTCACCTATCAGTGTCAACTGCTCATCACACAAAGTCTTAATATGATTATAGGAATCAGTGCATAACTTTGAACATAATGGTACCTCATTACTAGAACCAATGGCCATAAGTGCATGACTGGACTCTTCATTCTCCTTTGTGTGCTCATTCCAGTTAATAGCTCCAGCCTCCAATGTCACCATACTCATCTGGTTTCTTTCCAGCTTGTCATCCTCTGCATCACTCTTCCTATACCCATCAGTAGACTTCTTCTCCGGGCAGTCTCTAGAAAAATGTCCATGCTTATGACAATTGTAGCATTCAACTGTCCTCTTAGTGTATCCAACTGGAGACTTGTTGTTGAACTTAATGGACCTCCCATACTGCTTTTGAAACCTTTTTACCCTCAGAGCAATCATGGCAATGTGCCATTTAATGTCCATCTCTTCTACCTCAGCATCATTTATCTGCTCCAAATCTTCACTGATAAAGCTCTCATCTTCTTGTTGATTGGCGAAGAATGAGTGAATCACCTCATCTGCAAAGCCTGTAGGAGCAGTTCTTTCCCTTGTAGAAGCTTCATAAACACCAGACTTAACACTGCCAGACTTAACCTTGTAAGTACTGCCTTTGCTTTGAGACACAAAAGCAACATTTGAAGAACTAGTAGTTGCCTGAGTGGTTTCATTGATGTCCCTTTCAAAAATCCTAAGATTGTTGTACAGGTCATCTGGGGTCATTGAGTCAACTTCATCCTTCATCCTCATAGTCATAGACACATTTACCCATTCTGGTGGTAGAGACCTAAAAAACTTGTGATTGGCATCCTCATTAGATACAGCAGCACCATGTACTTCTAGTTGTGACAGAAGATGTTGAAATCTGTCATAACCCTTTTCTAATCCTTCAGCCTTCGACACACTGAAAGTTTCAAATTGCTGTTTAAGAACAGCCTTCTGCATCTTTTTAGAGTTTGCATTCCCACCAAAACGTTTCTTAATTGCATCCCAAATCTCCTTGGCATCTATCATCCCATGAAACCTTTGTAGATGCTCCTTTGGAATAGCCATAAGCAGCAAGGTTCTAGCCTTCTTCTCTTTTTCCACAGCTCGTACCTCCTCAGCAGTCAATGGTGGTAATATTCTGATTTGCCCATCATTACCAACTGAAACCCTTTTCTTAGAATTACCCTTTTGAATAACCTTCCATACATCACTGTCAATGTACTCCAAGTAATGTTCCATCTCCATGGCCCATATGTCGTACTCTTCTCTCTTCAGTATTGGAAGCTTAATGTTGGATATGGTGGTGGTTGAAGGGATGATTGGTTGTGATTTAGAGGTGCTGGTTTCAGGGTTTTCTTCCTCATGGTTTGAGTTCTCATCCTCACTGTTATGGATTGAAAAGGTTTCAGTGTTGATAGGTTTTTCAATATCAGACATTGTGTAGTGTGAATTGATTGAGAGTTTGTTTGTGGTATTGTATTCTTCGAACACAGAGTCTCTCTAAAGGCTCTGATACCACTTGTAGGTCCACGATTTGTATGGATCTCTAAGTAGCCTTTGATAACTTAGTGGATGACTTAATAAATCCAAATCAATCCAAGTGAGAAACTCTTAACAAATTGTTGATGTTAACGCGGAATATTAACAAGAACAATGAAGAACACCGAGTTATCACTAACTTCGTATATATTACTAACACACACAATTCGTACGAACATACGTATATGATCCTTAGGGTTCCTTTTATACTTGAAGGAAACCCTAATTACAAAAACCGTGTGAAAAGATATCACGTATCTTCTATAAAGATACTTAACTCGTACATATCTTTTCCTAACTTAATACTAACAAACTTTCCTATTTTCACTGACCAGACTTAACTAACAAGTCAACCAGACTTAATACAATTACCAGACTTAACATTTACATTACCAGACTTAACCATGACCAGACTTAATAATGTAACTACCAGACTTAAGTCTGTCTTCACTTGGTCTTCCTCGTACCTTGTGATAATTCCCAACACCTAACGTAATGATGTCCTGGAAGGTCCGGGACCACACGCATTATTATAGGGTTTGATCTGGGATCAAATGGGCGGTTATGGATGATGAATGTCCGGGACGACAATCCATAACTGAGGTGTAATAAACATGTCTTGTTCGCACTAAATCAGATAAGGATCTATTTCAAGTCAATTAAAGTCAGAGATTCACGAGATGATTAGTATACTTTTAAGGGGAAGCTTATTGATCATATACTTATCATCTACATGCACCACTTAAGGGAAGTGATTCGATTCAAGTTGCATTGAAGACCCCTATTTGGATGATTACAAAAAGGGGAAGATGATTGGTTTGCAGCTTATTATATGTGGTGACATGTTCAAGAAGACCTCAAGGAAGCTTTGAAGAGATAGTTTTGTAATATCAAATAGGGGAAGATTGTTGGGAAATATAATTTGATGATTACAAAACTATAGGGACTTATTATAATATATTAGATATCTTCCTGTGAAAGTTAGGTCATTTGTAACCCTAATCTCTAGTTTATAAAGAGATGGGGGCGTAGTTTATTTAGTACAGGAGTTAGAGATGTAACTCCAGGAAATAGTGTGTGTGTGTGTGTTCTAGGCGTCAAGTCTTAGTGTAGACGCCTAGGGTTTGTAAGTTTGTTAGTGGTAGAGATGATGGCGAAGAACATCCTTATTCAATAATAATGATTATTTTGTGTTTATCCGCTGCGTATGTATCATTGTTATTGTTCCTAGATGGGCTAAACGATCTTCAACACAATCCCTTCGTCAAGTGATCAGCTAAGTTTTGTTGAGATCTAACAAACTCTATAGATACCACCCCATTCATGATAAGCTTACGAATAATGCTATGCCTAACACCTAAATGTCTAGACTTCCCATTGTACATCTGCCTATAAGCCTTTGCCAATGTAGCAGCACTATCACAACGGATAGAAATAGGTGTTACAGGTTTAGGCCACAATGGAATCTCAAGAAGCAAGTTTTTCAACCATTCAGCCTCTTTACCAGCAGCTGCTAAAGCCACAAATTCAGATTCCATTGTTGAACTGGTGATGCAAGTTTGCTTTTTGGATGCCCAAGAAATTGCACCTCCACCAAGTAGGAATACCCAGCCACTGGTAGACGAATTTTCTATAGTGTTACTGATCCAACTTGCATCAGTGTATCCTTCCAATACTGAAGGATAACCAGTATATGAGAGACTATAATCCATAGTTCTCTTCAAATACTTCAGCACCCTCTGAATTGCTTGTCAGTGCTGAGCACTAGGATTACTAGTATACATGCTCAGTTTTCCCACTGCAAATGCAATATCAGGTCTTGTACATGTCATGGCATACATTAGGCAGCCAATCACCCTAGAATACTCAACTTGAGATACAGCCTTGCTAGTATTAGGCATCAGCTTCTCAGTTGTATCCATATGTGTACTCACTGGAGTACAATCAGAGTGGTTGAATTTCCTCAGTACCTTCTCAATATAATGAGACTGAATGATATAAATTCCCTTACTCTCATGTTTGATCCTTATACCAAGGATAACATCAGCCTCCCCCATGTCTTTCATAGAGAACCTTGATGACAAAAATTTCTTTGTCAGGTCAACCTGATTGTGGTCAGTGCCAAAAATCAGCATGTCATCAACATATAGACAAATGATGACTCCTTTACCATATTCATCAAATTTGCTATACACACATTTGTCAGACTGGTTAAGTAAATAACCACTAGACAAAACCACTTCATCAAATTTTTGATGCCATTGCTTAGGTGCCTGCTTCAGTCCATACAAGGAATTAATCAGTTTACACACCTTATTTTCATTGCCAGGCATGATGAAGCCCTGAGGTTGGTTCATATAAACCTCCTCATCCAATTCACCGTTCAGGAAAGCTGTCTTCACGTCCATCTGATGAATAATCAGATTGTGAATTGATGCCAAAGCAATCAGCAATCTTATGGTACTGATACGAGCCACGGGGGCATAAGTATCAAAGTAATCAATCCCTGACTTTTGTTTAAAGCCCTGAATGACTAGTCTAGCCTTGAACTTTTCAATAGTTCCATCTACCTTCATTTTCCTTTTGAAAATCCATTTGCAACCCAAAGGTTTGCAACCAGGTGGTAGATCAGCCAACACCCAAGTGTTGTTGCCCATGATGGAGTCCATCTCATCATTTATTGCTTCTTTCCAGAAAGCAACATCCTGAGACTTCATTGCTTCATCAAATGTCTTGAGGTCATCCTCAACATTAAAGCAATAGGAGTGTTGGTCAGAGACCTCATCCCTTGTTCCTTCAATTCAGTATAATTGAAACTCAGGTCCAAATGACTTTGGAGTCCTGATCCTTTTGCTCTTTTTGAGCTCAAGTTCAGGTTGTTGAACCACAACCTCATCATACACCAATGTCATCAGTTTCATTTGGAATCCTCTGACTTGGTCTAGGGACTGATGAGAATCGATTCTCATCAAAGAGTGCATCCCTTGATTTAATTATATGAGTTAATTGAAACATAGTCATTAGGTTCAATAACATAGAACCTATATGCCTTGGAATGCTCAGCATATCCAATAAAGATGCATTCAATGCCTCTTTCACCCAAAGTTTTCAGCTTTGGATCAGGGAGTCTTACAACAGCCCTACAACCCTATACCCTGAGATAATTCAGGTTGGGTTTCTTTTTAGTCCAGAGTTCATAAGGGGTAACCTTGTTCCTTTTGTTGGGAACCCTATTTAATAAATAGCAAGCTGTTAACATAGCTTCACCCCAGAACCCTTGACTCAGCCCTGAATAGGACAACATGGAATTATACATCTCCTTCAGCACTCTGTTTTTCCTTTCAGAGATACCATTTTGCTGAGGAGTATAGGTAGCAGTCGTTTCATGGATTATACCAACAGACTGAAAATACAGAGTATCCATGTACTCACCTCCCCTATCAGTCCTTAATCTTTTTGTTGATGCAAATAATGTTCTAAAAACGTTATTTATATCTTTCGATAACTTCACGTTTTGAGGATGACAAAATGTGAAAACACGTTACGTTAAAATTAACGTAAACAAGTTTTTAGTCGAAAGATCCCATTTCTACTCAAATCACTATAGGTATGCACAAACAAATTTACAACTTGACAAATGATCAAAGAAGTGAATTTGTGTTTAAAACTTCACATTTTTAATGTGACAAAACATTTTTACAAAAATATACTTTACAAGTTATTTTTGTATAATTAAGAAATGTTTTAATGGAAAAATAAGTTCAAATACCATAACAGCTATTTTTCCTCCCAAAATCAGCTCCAAACTTCCCCAAATAAGTTTTCACCAGAAACGACAAAAAGAGGAGCCTTTTTGTCTGGCACGGTACCACTAAATTTAGTGGTACCGTGTGTGATTTAGTGGAGCCGTGCCTTCATAACGGCCAGATTTTTTCTGCCTATAAATACCAGCCCACTTCACAGATTTTGGGCATCCTTTTTCACACAGAACTTTCTGAGTTTAATACTCTCACCACATCTTTTCTTCTTGATCATTTAGTTTAGTTTTTATTTTGTTTAAGAGTGATCCAATCATCCATCCAAGTGATCCTCTTCATTCCTCTTCAAGTGCAAGAGAAGAACACAAGGTATCCAAGAGGATACAAAGTGTTGAAGTTGTAGTTAGAGCACTTGTAACATTTGTTACACACTTGATTGTATCATAGTATACATCAAGATCATTTTTCTTTTGAGAGATTGTGAGAGAAGATCATTGTGATCTTATAGAGATATTGATTATCTCTTGTAGCTTGTGAGCTAGTGTGTTGATCAAGTGGAACATAGGTAGATCGGGTAGATCGAGTCTTGTGTGATTGTGTGAAGTAGAAAGGATCAAGTAGATCATGGTAGATTGGTGCTAGCTAAGATTAGCACTCGACATTTAGCTTAGTGTCGGAAATTGGATAAGCGACGTTGTACGGTTTTCTCCGCCTGAAGGGAGTCCGTGGATAGCACTAAGTATAGAGGTATGATAGGAAGTTTATTGTACCTCACGGCAAGTAGGCCCGACATCATGTTTGGTGTCTGCCTTTGTGCTTGCTTCCAAAAGGATCCCAAAACCTCTCACCTTGAAGCGGTTAAGCGTATCTTCCGATACATTAAAGGCACTATACACTTGGGATTATTTTATCCCAAGGGGACCGGTGTAGAAACTGTTGTCTATGCCGACTCTGATCATGCGGGAAATTATGTGGATCGAAAAAGTACGAGTGGCGTTTGTACCTTTATGGGTTGTTGTCTAACTTCTTGGTTCTCCAAGAAACAAACGGCTCTTCCTATCTCCACGACCGAAGCCGAATATGTAAGCGCCGGAAAGGCATGTCAACAAGCACTATGGATGAAACAAGCTCTTAATGACTATGACATCCATCTAGACAACGTTCCCATTATGTGCGATAATAAAGGTGCTATTGACTTGAGCAAAAACCCCATTTAACACTCTCGTACTAAACACATCGAAATCCGTCACCACTTCCTTCGCGATAACGTTCAGAAAGGAAACATTTCTATTGAGAAAGTTCCCTCTCAAGACAATATCGCCGACATCCTAACCAAACCTCTCAAACGAGAATCCTTCAACTATCTTCGTCTAGGTCTAGGAATGATGGAACATATTCCATAAATCTCATGACTATTAAAGTCATCCCGCGTATCCATCTCATGACTATTTAAATATTTCCCTGGAAATATTGAAGTCAACTCGTGTGTCTCGTCTCATGACTCTTTAGAGTTATCTCCTTTTGTTTAGTCTAGGTTCTCCTCGTTAAACGAATTTATTAGGTATAAATTCTTTCCTCGTGTCAAAAAGTCTCACTAAAACAGCGAGACTTACTCGTCAAAAATCAAAATTGGACGAAAATTCATCCCTGCAGATCATGGCACCACTAAAGTGGCACGGCACCATTAAATTTAACGGTACCATGGAACCGTGTATCTGACAATGCCCGTATTTCAGCCTTCTCTTCCCACACTATTCACTTTTAAACTTTCCCAACTTCCTCCATTGCTGTCAAAGCCAAACCTCACAACCCAAAATTCAATTACACCCCTTCAAGATCATATTCAAGACATTGATTTTCAAGATTATCAATCACTTACACTTTTTCAACATAAATTGTAAGTCATTTTACTCTAATCTTCCTTAATCTTGAGTCTAGAGTTTGTTCATACAAGAAAAGTGAATTGGGGTTTTTCAATTTTTGAGTCTTTATGAAATTAATACTAGGATTAGACGATGTATGATTCCCTTAACATAGGATTTTCATAAACCCACTTGAATCACATATTTTAATTAAAATTGAGTTTTTATTAAGATTAAGTAGATTTACGAGGAATCATGTCTAGGAAACTTGCAATTAGAAGTCATCAACAGTCAAATTTTTCAAAACTTTTGGCGCCAAAACAATGTAGTCGCCAAACACCCCAATTCCATTGTTTTTGAAAAATTTCACGAAACTAGGATCATGAAACATTTTTCGTGCATTGTTGATGCAAACTAAAAATGTTCTTTTTCATGCATACATGATCTCACAAATATTAATCGAATTACATAATCAATATGTACTTTTCGACATATTTGCTTGAGCGAAAGTAAAATTAGGAGTGTTTGGGTAATCTCATTATTTTTTTTTTTTAATTCTAGAGTCGAGATTACCACACCTCCACATAGTTTGCATATAGGCACACACTAGGCACGTGTCTTTAATGGAACTACTCTCAATTCTAATTTTTCCTAAAATTTTCTTATAGGAAACAAAAATGTCTCATGAGTATGATTTTGATCATCTTCTAACCGATACCTATACACCTGAAATCTCCCGTGAACACACAACACCCGGTAACCACATTCATGCCTCTGTCAATCTTGAAACCCGTCGGTTTCATGAAGGTCGAGTCGTTGATCCATCGTTAGTTTATCATAGGGATATCAACACTTCATTTAGAGCTACAGGATTCGATTGCTTACTCCACATCAACGAGCACATTTGTCCTCGTTTTGTGTTGGAATTCTTTCAACAAGTTGAACTCGTACGTAACGAGGATCAATCCTTGTCACTTTGGTTTTGGATCCGAAATATTCAAATTCGTTCTGACTCTTGAGCAATTTGCTCAAATTCTCCGAATTCCCAATCATGGGCAATGTGCCTATACTGAAGATTGGTGTCTTGAGTCCCTCTTCAACTATCGTGAAGAGGATAGTCCGTATTGTTCCTACATACCCTCTCCAACCGAACTCACCAAACTCATTCGTACCCATAAGTACTCCTCTTACCTAAATCCAACGAAAATTCATTTGGAAGAGGTTCGTTATGAACTACTTTCTTGGGCAGTCATCCTGCGAGAAAATGTTCTAAGTCTAACAGGAAATCGTGAGCAACTCCCGGCGTGTTGTGCTCATATGATTTACTGTCTTCTTACTCAACAACCATACAATCTTGCCTACTTCTTCGCTAAGCGAATTGTACATCTCAAGGGTAACAAACACAAATTAATACCTTATGGGATGTTCCTAACTCGTCTTTATCACCACCTCATGTACTATCACCCATACCTTAGTGGTCCTCAATACTCACTTTTCGATACGGTCATGAAACCCCTCAATGAGTCGTATGTCTCATCCATACTCATTTCTGAAACCTCCACCAACTATGCACCCTTTGATGATCCAAATCATGAGGAAGAAATGCATGCTCAGGACGAGAATGTGTTAAAAACGGGAGAATGCTCAAGTCATAAGTAGTTAATGAGGAATTCATACCTCTTATTAATATTTATCTATAATATATTAGCGATTAATACTCCTTGTTATCTTGCATGCTTGACATTTAATCTATCACCTTGCATGAATATTTTATGTGATATTTGGATGATAGCTTATTTTGTCCCTTATGTTTGCATGCTTATGGATTATATTGGCAAATTACATGATAATCTTTATATGCTAGGAGTAGCTTAATATGGGACACATTAGGCAAATAAATCTTTAGTGATTTGAGGCACTAACATTTCCAGAAAATAGTCCCCCTAGAAAACATCCCTCTAGCTACCCAGAACTAGCCTACATAGCAAAATTCGTGACTCCAATGTCACGGTACGGTTAAATTTAACAGTATCGTGCGGTATTTAGTGGTACCGTGCCCTTGTTTGACGGATTTTCACTATTTCTCCTAAATCCTTGAACCCCTAACCTCAAACTTGCAAATTTTGCAACCTCACATACACCCCAAGATTCCCTTGCTACACCATAGGACACTACCATCACCTTTAATTCAAATTCCCTAACTCTTGCCTATATAAGGTCTCACCATTGCAAGCTTATCTTGCACCTCATCTTCAACCTCACAACACACACTCACCATATCTTCCACACAAGGATCAACAAACCACATCTCCAAGAAACCTAGAATAACCGTAAGACCACCAACCAAAACTCTCTTTGTTGATCTCACAAAATATGATGAAGTCACAACACCACCTTCCCAAGCCACTCCCAACTCACCATCTCCACCTAATGCACCTTCTAAAACATCCTCTACTTACACAACATCTTCATCATCTCCTTCTCTCAACACCATGCCATCATCCATGGACTACACTCTCTCACCCATTACTCCATTGGATTAGGTCATGCCAACCCCATCACCAACTAACTCACCACCACCTCCTTCCCCAATCATGGGACAACCAATCCAACCTTATCCCTTTGATCTACATAGTGCTAATTGCCTATGTTGCCTCCACAACCGTAACCTCATCTTCTCCTTGAGAGATGAGATTCATTTCATGTTCTCCTATGTAGAGCATCTCTTGACACCACCACCACCCCCAATCATATCACCATCTCCACCACCTCCTAGCCTACAAAACTAGACATGTTCACGTTTAGTGTTTCAACAATAAACCTTTAGGACCCCTCTTGGAAATGAAGCTTGCCTCTAGTCATTAAGGATTTATGCTTCTTGTTGTCTCCTTTATGTTTATCATGTAGTCATACCTATGTATGACAATTATTTTACGAATGAATGTTTTCTTTTATGTGGTTGTTTTATTTTTTGGGGCTTGGCTACTTAGTCATTTTTTGTGGTTGGATATTTCTCGTGGTTGCTACATGTTAGATATTGTATACTTGTCATCTAACTTTGTTTTGTAGCAAGAATCATTGCTCGATTCCTTGGTGTCCTCCAAACGAGGGGGAGTATACATCAAGGGGGAGCCTTAACAACCTTTTTGCTTCGACAAAAAGGGGGTGAAATAGGAGTAAACTCATTAAAAACTTGTTAAAACTAATTTTAACTTAAAATGAGTTTATGTTTTGTCATTATCAAAAAGAGGGAGATTGTTGATGCAAATAATGTTCTAAAAACGTTATTTATATCTTTCGATAACTTCACATTTTGAGGATGACAAAATGTGAAAACACGTTACGTTAAAATTAACGTAAACAAGTTTTTAGTCGAAAGATCCCATTTCTACACAAATCACTCTAGGTATGCACAAACAAATTTACAACTTGACAAATGATCAAAGAAGTGAATTTGTGTTTAAAATTTCACATTTTTAATGTGACAAAACATTTTTACAAAAATATACTTTACAAGTTATTTTTTTATAATTAAGAAATGTTTTAATGGAAAAATAAGTTCAAATACCATAACAGCTATTATTCCCCCCAAAATCAGCTCCAACCTTCCCCAAATAAGTTTTCACCAGAAAAGACAAAAAGTGAAACGTTTTTGTATGGCACGGTACCACTAAATTTAGTGGTACCGTGTGTGATTTAGTGGAGCCGTGCCTTCATAACGGCCAGATTTTTTCTGCCTATAAATACCAGCCCACTTCACAGATTTTGGGCATCCTTTTTCACACAGAACTTTCTGAGTTTAATACTCTCACCACATCTTTTCTTCTTGATCATTTAGTTTAGTTTCTATTTTGTTTAAGAGTGATCCAATCATCCATCCAAGTGATCCTCTTCATTCCTCTTCAAGTGCAAGAGAAGAACACAAGGTATCCAAGAGGATACAAAGTGTTGTAGTTATAGTTAGAGCACTTGTAACATTTGTTACACACTTGATTGTATCATAGTATACATCAAGATCATTTTTCTTTTGAGAGATTGTGAGAGAAGATCATTGTGATCTTATAGAGATATTGATTATCTCTTGTAGCTTGTGAGCTAGTGTATTGATCAAGTGGATCATAGGTAGATCGGGTAGATCGAGTCTTGTGTGATTGTGTGAAGTAGAAAGGATCAAGTAGATCGTGGTAGATTGGTGCTAGCTAAGATTAGCACTCAACATTTAGCTTAGTGTCGGAAATTGGATAAGCGACGTTGTACGTTTTTCTCCGCCTGAAATGAGGTCTTATTGGCATAGTGCTTGAAACTCTCGAGTGTGGTACTCGGGAAGTGGAGTAGGGTGAAGAAGAGCTTCGTAGCCGAACCACTATAAATCTCTTTGTTCCGGTTTGATCTTTCCATCTCTTTTCTTTACATTCGTTACTTATATTAGATAGTTTAGTTTGAGTGTTCATATTGGTGTTTATTGATTACTACATAAGATTCGAATCAAAGTTTTCAATAAGCAAAGTTTTTAAAACAACTTAAAAACCGGTAAAACTATACAACCCCCTTCTAGTTTTCCACACTTTTGATCAGGGACCCAAGTTGTAATTCAACTTCAGTTTTAAATACTTTGAATTTATCTAATGCTTCATCCTTAGTATGTAACAGATAGACATAACAAAACCTAGAAGCATCATCAATAAATGTCACAAAGTACTTCTTATTCTCCAAAGAGGGAGTGGCATACAAATCACACAGATCACTATGTATTAGCTCCAAGAGCTCAGTCTCACGTTTTACACCCTGAAAAGGTTTCTTAGTTATTTTGGTCAACATGCAAGTCTTACGCTTTTCAGTGTCTATGTCAAATGTTGGGATTAACCCATCCTTAGACATATCCTGCATCCTTTTATAGTGTACATGGCCAAGTCTAGCATGCCAGAGGGTAGATTCGTTCAGTTTAGAGGTTGACATAAAGGCTGAATTAACAAAATCAGTGACAATATTAAGCCTAAACATTTGATTACACAAATAGCCAAAACCTATAAACACACCATGTTTAGATAATACAAATTTATCATATTCAATAACTTGTTTATATCCATGATTATTCAAAACACTACTTGAAACCAAGTTCTTCCTTATATCAGGAACATGAATAATATTAAACAAAGTTACAATCTTTCCAGAACTAAAACTAAGATCTACACAACCACGACCATGCACCAGAGCTGTTGACTCATTTCCCATGTGAAGAATAGAACCATCATTCAGTGCCTCGTAAGTCTTGAACCAGCGTCTATCTTTGCACACATGAATAGTTGCTCCAGAGTCAACCCACCACGCAACATCATCATCCTGCACATAGTTAGATTCTGATACATATGTAACATAATAAACCTGAAAAGATTTATTAAACATATTCTGACCATTCAGTGAGTTGGTAGAACCACCACTCCCTGAACCACTAGTGCCTGAACCATTTGCTTTACCACCAACCTTAACACCTTTGCAATCCTTTTTAATGTGACCAGTTTTGCCACATTTCCAACAAGTAGGTGTTGCCTTCTTGTTAGGGTCAGCCCTTGTGTTATCATGATGTTTACGTTTGCCCTTGTTGTCATTGTACCTGGTGAAGTTGTTATGTTCCACCATATTGACAATAGATGCACCAGTAGCATTGCTACTCTTTGGCTTGTCACTGTCTTGCGCCCTGAGGGATTTCTCAATACGCAGATGACTCCCCAACTGAACAAGAGTCAGTTCTTCCTTCTTATGTTTCAAGGTATGCTTGAAATCTTTCCAAGAATGAGGTAGTTTGTCAATGATACAAGAGACTGAAATAGCCTCGTCCATGTTCATTTTATGTTGTGTAAACCTTCCAAAGTATACCAAAAAGTTCATTGTATTGTTCCATAACTGGTCTTGAATCAGTCATTTTGTAATTTGTGAAATTACTTACAAGAAACTTCTTACTTGATGCATCCTCAGCCATATATTTGGCATCCAAGGAATCCCATAGTTCTTTGGAAGATTCAATATTTTGATAAATATCAAAGAGAGAAACACCATTGAGGATTAAACCTCTGCAAATGTAATCATCATTCTCCCATTTGCTCCTCTTCCTCATTTGTTCTACAATAGCATCATCACCATCATCAGGAATAGGAGTGCTCAGAACATACACCACACTCATGCTTGAAAGCAAGAAGTGCATCTTCTTCTGCCATCTCCTGAAGTCCGCCCCTTCAAACTTATCAAGCTTGGCAAAGTTTGAAGCCATGTGTTTCATAGCAGCAGCATCCATTGATTATCACAAAATAGTTTACTTTGATTGTTGGATGTGGTTGGCCCAGAACAGGGTGAAGATAATCATTGACCTAACTACGTACCAATAATGGTTACCGGATATCACTTGGAATCGTGTTATCACTTTCCAAAGTAAACTATTCGACCATATTGCCTGGGTATCACGAATATCTACTTGGGATAAGACCAAATGTTTGTTATTGAATTAGGCACAAATCAATAACCCTTGCGCATCTAAGTGTTTATGTTCTCTGTTTCGTATATTTCATGCATGATTTGATCTTCCTATTTATAGGAGAATACTCATAGCTAGTCAAATGAAATTATGAGGATTAATCGGCCCATTAATCGCCTCATAATTATCCCCATTATAGCCAATAGTGGTTACATGACCAATTAAACGTGGTCATAAATGCAGTTTTAATTGCCACTTGAATAGGTCAAAGTAGTTACATACTTATATCAGCAGTACTAACTCAGCAGTATTAACAGTATTAACCCTACTCCAACAGTACTAACACAGTACTAGCAGTAGTAACTCAGTGAAGGATTAAACCTTCTGATGAGTTACTTCAAACCACTATAAGAGTCAGGGTAGTCAGGGACCTGATGGGTGTATACTCCGTACCTCCTGACCCATTACCAGGTGTTAGGGATGGCAAAAAAACCCGAAACCGACGGGGAAACCCGAAACCCGAACTAATTGGGGCGGGGCGGGGCATGCTAATCGAGTTACGGGGCGGGTTTAGGGATTAAACGGAGATTTTAATCGGGTTTGGGGCGGGGAGCGGGGAATCCTCGCCCCGCCCCGCCCCACCCGATTAATATATACACATATACAAATATATCTATACTTATATAGTATTTTGTTAGTATTTACATAATAAAAAAATATTTTTATATATGTAAGAATGCAAAATTGTGATTATACAAACTGGTTTAGTATCATATTTTTAAGTTTTAATTTTTGACGGTATAATTTATCATTATTTATGTATAATACTATCGTTGAAAACTTAATAAGGATTGTTTGTAATTGATTATTAATAGGTTCGTTATTGCTAACGGTCTAAAAATAACAATAAATGTGAAATGGTGCGGCTTTTTTTCGAGAATTGCATCCAAAGAGGACATCCCGATAAGATCCCCGATTAATACGGGGCAGGTTTGGGGGACCATCACGCCCCAACGGGGCGCCCCGATTAGATCCCCGATTGGGATCGGGGCGGGTTTGGGGAGAACTCTGGTAATCGGGTTTGGGGATGGGGATGGCCCCAAACCCGCCCCGTTGCCATCCCTACCAGGTGTGAACTGATCCCTCAAGTGCACTAAATTTTCCAACAAAATTGAAGACAGAAAAAGGAAGCTGAAATGATAAACAAAATGGCTGGCTAGTTAAGGAAACCCTAATGCTTAAGGAGAGGGTGGTCTGGTTGGGTGGTGAAGACCTCATATTTATACAAAGGATAATAATATAATTAATGTAAAGAAGATATTATAAATAATATTATCTTATTTTCATGTATATATTTTATTAAACAACTAAAAAAAGAGTTAAAACAAAGAGACTTAGCATTTTTCTGAACGCGATATTTTATTTAAAACTTACGAGCTTGAGAGAAGAGAATTTTATCGTGAGAATGATTCAGATGGATTTTAAAAAGATTTGCCAAAAAATCTGAAAAAGTTCCATGACAACAAGAAAAAACAACTAAATAAATTTTTAATTGTATTCCTTTAGCCAGGAACAAAAATAGGATTATGTATTAGGAGGCAACCTAACTATTAAACTTTTTACTTTTAGGCCACTCATTTAACAAAATTAACTTATAGGTCACCCATTTATGAGTTTGATTTCGTTTATACCAACCTCGTTCAAATTCTTACCGGAATTTTCATTCAATTAAAAGGATAAATCAACACAATAAAATTTTTAATTTAAACGTAAAACATTAGTTAAATTATCTTAATTCACTTTCAATTAACTAAGTTGCACTTAAATAATGGCTAAAACTGATATTTTACATTTCAATAACCGTTGTTGTTTTAATATGTTATATCTAGCTTTATTCTCGTTGTTTTGAAGATTTTTGAGATAAAATTATCAGAAATTTGTATAAAAAAAAAAAAAAAAAAAAAAAAAAAAAAAAAAAGCAAACTCATAAATGAGTGGCGTATAAGTTAGTTTTGATAAATGAATGGCCTAAAAGTAAAAAATTTAATAGTTTGGTGGCCTTCCAATATATAATCCCAAAAAAAATTGCGTAAAACTTTATGTGCAACAAAATGTTTTTATTTTGTGCATAAACACTAGCTTAAATATCAAACACTTTGTACAACAATATTTTTTAATCATTTGTAGCATTTAACACAAAACCCCTTTTTGTTTGATATTTGTCTGTAGGGATAATTACTAATATGCCCCAGTTGCCTAATGCGTTTGCTTATCCGACCCGATCTCAGAAAATTATGATATTAGACCAGGGCAACTTGGCAACTCGAATATAGCCAACTACGGGATGCCACGTGTCCGACCATAGTACAGCATCAACTGTTGGTACGATGTACATGGAAGGTATTGTTTTTTGGGCAACTTTTGATTTTTGGGCAACCAATACATGAGCAACTGGATATTTTGGTCATTTTACATGCATTAAAATAAGGAACTTTTTATTGATATAGGTACGATTACAAGGCTACATCTATCTAATATAATAAACGTGAGTTTTGTACTACCCTATGAAGCACAATATGCAATCAATTCTCTGACGTGTAAGCGCTGCTATTGGCTAATAAACTAGGAAAGTACAACACCCGCTTCTTCATTCTTTTTGCATACGCTTCTTCAC
Organism: Artemisia tridentata subsp. tridentata; assembly: GCA_021014915.2. Classification (NCBI taxonomy): domain Eukaryota; kingdom Viridiplantae; phylum Streptophyta; class Magnoliopsida; order Asterales; family Asteraceae; genus Artemisia; species Artemisia tridentata. The sequence continues at coordinate 416,986,704 of CP139507.1, read as the reverse complement.
TCAAATCGCCAGTTTCAAATCAATTCCATATCATCAATTCAAAATCATATCCATATCATCAATTCAAGATCAAAAAAATATAAAAATAAAAGTTTTGATCTATGAGGTTCAACCGATTCAAAAACACCACGGATCTATACTTTCGTTCTATGAATCAATTTAAGTCGACTCTTTTTTTCTAATTCTCGATCATTTACTTCTAAAAATTTATTCCTTGATTTTAGCATGATTATTTTCCGTTTGATTTTGCAGGTTCAATTCAATCACTGCATCTAAACTTTTGTTAACTTTTGTTTAATTGTGTTATGGGGATTTGCGTTTGTGATTTGTTTATAATTTTCGTGACATATAATGAAATTGCAATTACAACATCAATAATTCTTTTGATTTTGGTTTTGTTAAAGATTGCGATTTGCTTATTTTTTGCAGGTTTACTTCATTCACAAAATCAACATTTGTTTATTTTAAAAGAATGATTTGTTATTCATCATCAACACCGGTAAGTTGTATATCTATTATTCAACTCAACTTGGTTTTTCACTCTTCCATATTATGATTCTTTAAGAACAACTATTTTGAAGGCATGAATATATTTGATTAACTAATCAATTTGCTTGAAAACTTTGTTAGGCATTTGATTTAATCACTACTTTAGTTTGTTGTTTTGGAGTTTTTGGTGGAAATGATGCGCACCAAGTGTTTGATAAAATGTCATTTTTTACTTTACACTCACTTTTTTTCTGATACAACCCATCTTCTATAGATAGATAAATGCCACAAAGATTGAGTTAGTTCTTGAAGTAAGTTATTGTATTGTTTTGGCAATTGCCTATATCTTAAATATCTGCAGCAGTACAATGTTTTCAGTTTCACAAAATACACACAATAGGTTTTGCATGTGTGTTGCAACTTGATAATATCATGTTTTCATTATCTGCATATTGGTAACTGATGTAAAAAAATAATTGCAGGTTAGTTTTAATACCAGTCGCTCTTTCTAAATAGTAAATACCAAAGTAAGCATTGTAGATGTATCAAAAATTTTATATTGTATTTCCATACATGAATGTTTCATCAGAGCACATAAGCTTATTTCCATACTTGAATGTTTCATAAGAAGATGAAATTATCTGTTTTTTTTTTTTTTTTTTTAGTTTGTTAATGGTGGATGCATGTTTGGAATTGGTCAAAACATGGACCAAAAAGAGCAACAAAAAGACAACTCAACTTGGTTTTCTATCAGAAGGTAAACATTTTTTCTTTGCGTTTAGGTGTTTTCGTTTGAAATACAATTGTAAATATGATCTCAATATACTCAATTATCTGACATTTTGCAGCATTTGGATCTTTCTTAGCTTCTGTTATGATTGATATTTGATAACTTTTTTGAGCCACTGTTATGTACTTAATGACCATATTATTGATGGATCCACCTAAGCAGGAATCCTAATATTCATGTACATGTTAAGGTGTCATACTCTTCAGGAGTTCAGGTATGGGAGTTCACACTGATGTTTTTAATTACATGAACCCGCAAGTATATAGATACCCAAGCTAAAAAAGTACCCATTTTCTAAAATGGGTCGTTTTTTAAAACTTTTTTTTTGATAAGATATAGGTGCTGTTTGGAGAGCTTATTTAAACTATTTACAAGGTTGTTTTGGAGTGCTTATTTAAAACACTTATAGTCTATAGGGGCTGTTTGGAGTCCTTATCTAAACTTCTTATAGGGTCGTTTTGGAGTGCTTATTTAAATTACTTATACGAGCTCTTTGGAGTGCTTATATTAAAAACTAATAGGGTTGTTCTGGAATGAAATGGGTTATCGAGTAGATAATATATACCCAAGCTAAAGTAAGTACCAATTTTCTAAAATGAGTCACTTTTTAAAACTTTTCTTAATAAGATATAGGGGCCATTTGGAGAGCTTATTTAAACTACTTATAGGGTTGTTTTGGAGTGCTTATTTAATATACTTATAGCCTATAGGGGCTGTTTCGAGTCCTTATCTAAACTTCTTATAGGGCCGTTTTGGAGTGCTTATTTAAATTACTTATAAGGGCTGTTTGGAGTGATTATTTTAACAGCTTATAGGGCTGTTTGGATTCCTTATCTAAACTTCTTATAGGGCCGTTTTGGAGCTCACATCACCTCCAGTTCATTCAAGAATATGTGCATTCGTTGCAAGTAGTTATGCCTTGCTATCTTTCTGTCTATTCTAAACGTGATTTAATTCATTTGCACCAAACGTGTTTCAGCCATATCTAAAGCCTAAAAACATCTTAGCCAGCGCTAACTGGAACCTCAAGATTTGCGACTTTTGGTCTTGCAAGGGTTGCCTTCAGTGACCAGTTTACTACAATATTCTGGATAGTATGTTGTCCCTAACTCGGCCATTACCTTTTTCAGAAGTTGTTCTATAATTTTGAGGTTCAATAACATTATATAATTGGATAGCCTTATGTTCAATGTGTTCACAGGATTATGTTGGATCAAGATGGTTGGTGCTCTATTGTTTAGCATTATAAAAGTTCAACCATGGAGCTTAAGGAAGATGGTGGCTGACGGATGAAGAATCAAATACAAATAGGACGTTGCTTAATCCGAAGGTCGAGAAGGATTACTTGAGTTAATGTTTGAACTTTTTTTTTTTGTTAATTTTCTTTGTTTTGAACCCATTTGGACACCTTGACTTCCGTAGAATGTATTGTTGAATAATTTGACGTGGTTGATGCATTTGCATCATAAGTTTTAATGAACCCACACTTTTTTTATTCTTGGTTTACAACCTCTATTTTTTTTGTGTTACATTGTTCATATACTTTTACCAAAAAACTTTGCATCTGTGCATTTAAAATTGAAGGGGAATCATGGCAGTCCCATTTATCTTGAAGATACATCTTTTGCTTCAGAAGATGAAAACCTTTGGTTAGCTACCAAAACATATGTTTCACTGATCACGTACAATTCTTTTTGGTATTTTGATGGATTTTTATACAGACTTGGTTCACATCATATCTATAAAAGTCAATATACATTTCATTTACCAGCCCCAAGAGGTTAACAGAGATGAAATGTTTTCATTTTTATAACAAATGAACAACATGGGAGGTTAATAAGACGTTCTTTGGGTTTTTTTGTTAGTGTTTCTTTTCTAAAATGTATCGACATGTAAATGTACATATTGACACAAATAAAATCGTGCAATCAAAGGTTTTCATGCCTATATACTTACTTGAGCAGAAAAGTGTGAAACTGTTTTATATCTTGCTGCTAAATAGAATATGCGTGTCCTACTTTGTTCACTAGGATTGATAGTAGAGTAGTAGACTATATGTCCATTTATAATTATAACCAATCCTATCCTTGCTTTCGAAGTATGATTATACTTACGCCATACAAGTCATTCATACACCCATTTAGAAGTATAGTAGACTATATTAACTATCATTAGATTAGAACATGCCCGAGCCATTTGTAGTATCCTTTCGAGTTATTCATCATTCTCAGAATAACAAAGATCTATTTTCCAATTCTCATTAATTCATAACCACAAAATATTTTCCATGTTAGCAAATTATTAAATTGCTCATATCGTAAATAGGAATTTTCTAATATATGTCATAGTTGCATGGGTTAAGAACGAAACGTGAAGATAGATGGTGAAATTTTTAAACAAGGATGGGTTAAAAATTTTGAAAACATTTTGTGAAACCTCATATACACTTTTCACATACATTAGATATAAGGTATATTTATATGTTTATTAGTACTAACCGGCCTGTTTGTTAATTCTTCACCGATGTCTATCAGACTATCAATATGGTAATGAAGAGTAGCGGGAGAGGATGTCAAGGTTAGCAAGGTTGATGCACGAATCAAACAACTCCCGTGATCTTTGACACGGCATAGATGATTACTTTTCCATCATGATTAAAATTAAATGAAGCTTTAGCACAAACATTGTAATCGCTTTTACTTATCACACAAAATAAACACCGAATAGCAAGTTTGTTTACGTATTGTATGAAATGAAAAGTTTTACTTACGGAATGTTTGTTTGATGTGTTTTCTTCTTTGTTCGTGTATATAACGTACAAGGCTGCTTGATACATAACAAACTACACAATGGTTTAGTAGCAGCTCTATATATAACATTTGCTTATACTAATGTGGGTATTTCGTAAGTCTAACTTCGTAATAAACAAGTCATAAACTAACCTTAGTGATGTTTCTTTGCCGGAAAGGACATGGCTTATCACTTCATTAACGCTCGCTACATACATTTGCTTGTGAAGATCATCAAACTTGGAGACGATGATGCATTGACGTTGATTATATTAATAGTTACAAACACAATTGTTTATAGGATCGTTGACTTATTTTCTATTATTCCTATAAAAAGAAAATGAAACTTATATCGTTCGGTGTTGTTTATTACTTTATTCACACACTCAACTTTTTAATGAATCATTTCTTTAAAAACCCGTGAATTTCACGGGTCTATAAGCTAGTGTTACATACGATTCACTCAAGAATACACATTAATACACACACATCTTCTTCTCCAGAGGCAAAGCATCACACAACTACCAAATCATAATTCCTTAACACCCTGTTACCAAATTTTTTATGTAATTGTATAATTCGATATGCCGATTCAGTTGTACAGTTGTAAAATCGTTGTTCGATCTACAGTGAAGTTGCTTACAGATATCAAAGACATTTTGTCGAAGAATGAAAAGCGGGAAAGGTTGTTTAGAAACACAGTCTTTGGTCCGTGGTTGGATATTCGGTTTTGCGATAATGACTGCCATTTGATGCATTTTGTTTTACAACATCGGGTAAAAGTTTCTAACATATCGTCTGATTCCCCACCATTGCAATTCAAAATTAGGGATGATTGGTTAGAGTTAGGGCGGAAAGAATTTTGTTTAAAAATAGGGTTTCGATTTGATAAAGTTTGAAAAAGTCAAAATAAAACAAGTGCATTTCGTGACCGTGTATTTCCTTAAAAAAGACAAATGGTATAAATTATGTATATGTCACTGATTGTTTGGAACTAGTTAAAGATGAAAATAGGTTCTTAGCTGTTTCTGATGATGATGCTGTTAGGTTGTGTCTTTTGATAGTTGCTATGTTGGTGTTTATGGGTATTGAAGAAAGGAATTGTATCCCTAAGCATATACTGTCTTTGGTGGAGGACTTTGATGCTTGGAATGTTTTTCCTTGGGGTGAATACATGTGGCATAAATTTTATCAAAGGACTGTGAATGTTGTTGACAGACATAGAAAAGATCATTTAGCCACGTTGAAAAAAAAAACCCAAAGTTCAGTGCGACATACAATCTATACGGTTTTGCTTGGGCTTTCAAGGTATGCCATACTTACTAGTCTGTACTAAAGTTCACCACTATGGACTAAACTGTTTCTCTGCTCTGTGTCACAATATTTCTAAAGGATATGTATTCATTAGACTATTTAGTATTGTTGTATTTAGTCTGAATTCTGACTAATTGCTATATATATGTATCTGGTGTACAAAATGTTTGTTTTTGTTTTGTATACATTACTTTATTATACCAGTAATATATACCTTCGCCATATACCCATAGTTTTCTTTTGTAAATGTATTAATTTAGGTTTTTTCTATTAGATATATAGTTTATATATAGTTTTGAACACGGTTATAACCTGCATACATACACATCAAATTTTAAACAACCACATATTACAGATATGGATTTTGGAGAGTTATCCTAAAAGCAGCAATTGGTGGGCGAAAGACACGAAGGTCATTCCACGAGGTCTTGCTTGGTCTAAATGTGAAAAGTTTCGAAAATCAGACCATAAAATACTCTTTGGACCGGTAAGCACCACACTATCTTTGAAGGCAAATTTATTGGACATTTATTTAAATTTGTTCACATACCAAGTTATTTAGTATTTGGTTTTTTAGGAGTCAATTCCCATTATGGCACTTTATGCAACAAAACACGAATTGAGACAACCGTGGTGTATTGCTAGCATCCCTTTTATCAAGGGTTTGGCTGATCCAGACCTGTCAAGTGATGGCGAAAAGGATGATGGACAACAAGCTGATAGTGCAGAGGATCACCAACAAGCTTATAGCGCAGACGATCAACATCTAGTACCACGTTTACAAATTTTAGATAAAAATGATGTTGAAAACGTAAATCGTGTCCAATCAAGTGAAGCCCAAAAGGAAATGAATGTTTCAACAAATGCTATTTTCGGCGAGTTATTTCATTTGCAAACTAATCTTGCGTTGATAGCGAAGCATATTGCGTCTGTCCCAAAACAAGACATTCTCGAGCTGTTTCAGGAGGTGAAAACAAGAGTTTCAGAGATACAGACAGTTTTGAACGATAATTCTGATGGTGGTGTTGTTTCTGATCAAGAAAAAACTGATGACCCAAATATTAAGGTTACCAACACAGATATTTCAGTCGAGTCTGATGTCATCCCTGATATTTACATGGTTTGTATTTACCTTTTATGTTTTTTTCCCCTAAGTTTATACGAAGGTCAATTCCTCGTTAACGTTTACACTTATATCATTTTGTCAACTACAGACCCCGTCATCACCTTGTGAAGCTGATCATGATGTTGATGTTGATAATGATGTTACGGTCCGAGATGTTGATGATGATCATGGTGATCATGATGTTGATGGCCATCCAATGGAAGTTGACAATCCTGTTTTTTCCAAGGTTTGTTTTTACTTTCTATTTTTTGGCATACGTTTATAAGTATCTCAATTCCGCGTTAATGTTTACCCTTATATCATTTGGTCAGCATACTTTAATCGTTAATTTAATTCATTAAATGTTGTATTATTTTGTCAACTACAGCCCACGTCATTAGCATGTGAAGCTGATAATGGTGTTACGACCAGTGATGCAGCCCATCCCATGGAAATTGACAAGGAAGTTGGGAAGAAAGGCTACAACGAATCTCAACTGGGTTCGATGGACGTTCTTTTACAAGCATGTCAAGTAGGGGTTACCCCTGACTTCCCTGCTCTTGATGAACATCAACCTGCTACTCAAGTTGGAGCATTTCTTGAGAAGGACAATAAACAAACAACATCCCTCGTCCACGGTGATGTATGTTATCTTTAATAAATACTTTTGCAACATACAAGCTTCCTTATTTGCCCATTTATTTATACATCTTTATTGTACCAGGATGACCCATTGTATGATGATTTCATGAATTTAATAAATGACGATGCGGATGCGACTAGGGTTTCGTTAGAAGAAATACCGTTTGATAATGAAAATGGGAAGGGTGTTGAGAATGAAAAGGTGATGGAACAAGTATCCGGTAAGAACGTTAGTTGCGTGCAGAAAGAACAAACAACACCATTGCAGACAGGTGTTGAGGTACATGGTTTATTTTAATTTTAAAAAGGTTAATAAGTGTTTCTTTCTATGTCTTGTGGTCGGTGCTAATCACAACCTATGATATGCAGAAAGATCAAACAACACCATCGCAACAAATAGTCAACAACCAAGGATATGCAAATGTGGTCGATCCTAATGACAAACCTTGCTTGGACTCTGTTTTTTCCGATCGCAAAATGAAGAAAATCCAAAATAAAAAGAAGGCGGCGAAAATGAAAAACTTGACTAAAAACTTTTTACACTCTATTAGATCAAGGCAGGAGAAGTTTTCCGGATCTCTGAATTCAGACAACGTCCAATGCGCCCGACTGACAAGAACAGCTTGTTTCAGAAAGGAGTCGATTGACCCTATTGTCATTTTAGATGTAAAGCACCGCATTACATTCATACTGAAATCAATATCTGGTTGGCCTCTGCTAATATATGTTATGTATCTTTTCAGGACGTCTCTGGAAACCCAAAAACACGGTCAATTACTGAATTCTATTCGGCCAACATAGATCCTTTTGTAGAGGTAGTCTACTTTTTATTCTTAAATTAACAATATTATGATTCGTTTAATGTTAATCATTGATTTGTTTATTTTAGGATCTGTCTCGACACCCCAAATGCAAAAAGGACAAGGTTACTTTACCTGATTCGCTTCGTAGTTATTTAAAGCAAAAACAACCAACAGACTTTAAGTTTCCATGGGGCGGTCGTACCATTGTTGCTGGTAGGAATTTTTGGCTAGCGTTGGCCTGTCATGAAGATTGTAAAGGCGGTTGGTTGTATGACTATGTAAGGAACCATCATCACTATCTGGTCAAATACATTTGTATATAGTATTGATTGAGTAACCACTATAAGTTTTATAATTTGTGTTTTTTGTACACAGCACTTGGATATATGGTTTGACCTGATGTGGTCTCTTAGACCAAGCAATGCAGATTGGACTTTGGTAGGGTCTCTTTTCTTACGACACATCTTGGATGGTGAAATGTATGATCATTATTCAAATGGCACATACTACCCTGTGGCTTGGCGAGATGTCAAAAAGGTTAGTTTACCACAATCTTTTTTAATATACAATTGTAATTGTATACATAGTAATTTGTACATTTGTTTATCTATATTAGGTGTATTTTCCCGTGAATGAACCTGACAAACACTGGTGTCTCGCTGAGGTTCAACTGCGTACTAGAGTTGTTTCCTTTTATGACACTCTTGGGTGTGTCCATGGAAATGGCAAACGGTGGTGGAGAAATATGAAGAGAATTTTGCCAAAATAGCTTACGATGTATCTGGACCAGCAAGGGATATTGGCGAGCAAGGGCATATCAGCTAAGGACTATAAAATAACATACCAGTGTCCTGCAGTCCCAAAACAAGCAGAACTATATGGTGATTGTGGTGTATGGGTTTGTATTATTTTGTACAGATTGTGCCGTAACCAACCACTGGAAGTAGATGACCCTCTTCAAACAGCTTTAGCATATCGTGAACGGATGCTTGAATACTTCTGGAAGCACAAGGAGCCAATAAACAAGGTTTAACGGTATTTGAAGGTACTATACTTGATTTATAAATCTATACACTTTTAATTACACAGTTTGCATTCGCATGCCTATGTAGTGATTGAAAACTATATTTACCAAAAAATTAATTAAGTAACCCATCACAGTTGAGTTCATAAAAATCGAAACGTTACTTAAGTACAATATTATACAAATAACCAGGTTTTACAACACAGGCACTTTAGCACAACACACGACAGAAACAAAAAAATTTAGCCTACAAATGCCACAACCTTGACTTGAAAAAGGTCCTAGACAATTACGGCCCCTCATAAACACTTCCTTGTTGGTTTGGTTCATCATTAGATGCTGACTTGCTTCTAACTTTCTTGCATTGTGGTAGCTTGGAATTAACACTGCCGTGTGGTTTTACACCTTCTTCTTGTTCCTCACTGTAAACTTGTCGTCTTAGGTCTTCTAGAACTTTAGCTGGCAATTGCTTATTTGGTTCAGCATTAGGTCCATATCTCTCATAAATCTCAGGAAATATGACCTCTCTTAGTACCTTGTTTGACCATTCCCTATCAGCAGCATCATGCTCTAACCTAACTCTTTTACCATTCGACATATTTTGAAGAAAGTGCTGCAAATATGTTGCCTTTAGTGATATGAATGGGTAGTAAAATTAGCATAGGTGAAAATAAACAACCAGTTGTCCACTCTTAAATAGCATAAACCACACAACATGGTGAGTCACATGCAAACAGTACACATTATGTATCCTGTTTAGTAGATAAACCCTGTCCACAAATTCAGTCAAATTGCAATTAGGATTCATATTTGAATATAAAGAACCCTGACTACAATATTCCTGAACAAATGTGTCGTCTATTAAGAGCTTATTGTTTTTCTAAAAAGCCACAATACACAAGGACAAACAGTGGTATATGGTTTGGTTTATTATATTCTCATAAAGTTGTTAGTTTTTCCATAAATCTGCACCATTATTAAGTCTCATGAACCAACCAGATAAAATCACAAAGACAGTAAACGTATTCAGGCTAATATAAAGCTTGTGTTAGATCTTGTATTTGTTGGACACTTTTAGTGAGTAACAAGTTTAATACCAATATAACTATTTGGTTATCTGGTTGTGTCTTAGATACGCTAACTGATTTTGAGTAGTATATATGCTACGTGTTGTCTCACTGTTTGCTATTTGTGTACTTGTCCTATGTAAGAGGCCCCCGGTTTAAACGAATTCAAGACGGTGTGTGTTATTAAACGATTTCTTTAAGTTGCCCATTTTTTTTAAACGTTGCCCAATTTTGGAAGGTAGGTTGCGCTATAGTACACACAAGTACATCTACTTTATTTTATTTTAATGCCACTTGATAGGTGTAATCATAATCAATGAGACTCCTATATATATGTGTCATATTTGCCATTGCCTTTTCATACACGACAACTATATACATCCTATCTATAGCCCAGCCATTTCCTCCAAAATCTTTAAAATATGTCTGACAACATACCTTTGGATGTTCAACTAGATATCATGAATAGGCTACCTGTTAAGACTATACTCCAGATACGTAGTGTTTCAAAGATATGGAAGGCAAACATAGATTCAAAAACCTTCATCACTTCATACGGTGCTCGTCCCACTGATGAGTGTCTTTTTAATCTAACATTTGATCAGGGTTATAAAGGTTTTATGACATCTGTAGCTGAAAATTTAAACCATTACCCCATTTGATTCACATGTACACCTTGCAGTTATGATGCCTGTCGGCAATTCTAGCAGCCTTACGTGCTTTATGTATGGTACTAATATGATGGCTGTTATTTGGAACCCATCCATAAGAAAATCTGTTGGCATATTCATCCCTTTTTACACTAACCAAATAGAATGTTCAAAGATTTGTTTCGGTTTTGGTGTCCGTCCGGACACTCTAGACCCAACTATTGTGAAGGTATCCTATCCTGTTTTCCAGACTGGTTTTTGGTATGTGTCAGTCTTTTCATTAAACACTATGACCTGGACACGTCTCCAAGATTTTCAGTTGCCACGTCAGTCAATAAGATTGAAAAGAAAAAGTCAGGCAGTTGTAGGTCATTTTATCTATTGGGTTGGTACTGAAAGGTTAGTTAGTGCAAAGGGGGTTCCGTACAAGGATTACACTTTGATTTCTTTTGATATGATTACCCGCTAATTTCACGTCATAGAGATACCTTCTCTTTTGAAAGTCGTAATGCCAGTTCCTTTTTCTGTTTACGAGCTTGGAAACTCTGTTGTGATTTCTGGAATGATCATGACTTCTGAGGTCCCACTGTTTTGCGGATGGCTTTTGGAGGTGGATGGTGCAACCATAACACGATTTTCAAATCTATTCTGCATCCCTACCCCTATGGTGAATAAGCTGATTGGCTTTACAAGTAACCAAGCTCCAATAGTCGAAGCCAATGTCGGCCACATTTTGGGTAACTCAATTTTTGTGTACGATCATCAGGTTGGACAATTTTTTAGTTTTGGAATTGAAGGAAATGCTGGTTCATTCTACATCACTCCGTACAAAGAATCTCTTCTTCTGATAAATCTCCCAGACCGTGCGTTGTACAGTACGTTTACATTTTAAGTTATCATTCTATTGATTCGCCTTTGAACCCTTTTCAGTAATGTGTAAAACCATACATGCACCATGATAATTGCATTTGTATTATAGAATGACATTCACAAATATTGTCTAGTACACTTACACATGTTCAAACGTTAACACAAATTTTTTCCCATTTGTGAACAGGTTTACCTATCCTTTGAGAAGGTATGAAGTTATGGATCCAGCGTTGTGGTTTGACAAGTTTTCAGTATGGGTAGGAAGTCTCGTGTGATGAGCCTGTGGAACCTGGTTACTGTCATCAATGGAAGGCGTTCAATAACATGTAACCTTAAAATAATTGACTATTATCTAGTAATCGTTGTGGTTTGTAACCGTTGTGGTTTATGATTTCATGACAATAATTACTATTTGTATTATGTTATGTTGTTAGTGGTTATATTTCTTTACTGCTTGTTATGTTTGTCATCGTTTGCAACCGACGTACCAAAATAACAATAGACCAACAAATTTATGCAATAACTATTGTGGGCAACTTATATGGACGTTTTGGGCAACTAAAAAAGTACTGTGCGCATTAACTTTTAGTCCTTTGGGCAACTAGTATTAATTCAAAGCCTTTCAAGTTACCACTTGACTTTTTCCCTATACATGTCCAGTACATTTATAAAACAAATCAACACATCCCACACACATAAATTCTATCAAAAATCAACACATCCCTATCATCTTCACCTCTAAACTTATAAAAAAACAACTTCACTTTCATTTAAACACTCAATTCATCAATGGCATCATCAAATTGCAGTTCGAGTGTCATACCCACTCCCGTTTTGGATGAGATCTTTGCTCTAAGTGGTGAGACAGAGATACCGAAGGCGATGAAGATTTTCTTTCAACAACAAATTGCTGATGAGAAGGCTTTTACAAATGATATTCGTGATAAGATTGCTGATGTTAATGCTAGTCTAAGAATGGTGTATCTATTCAGTAAAGTTCATCCTCTTTGCATTGCATAGCTAATAACTATTTAAAGCCTAATAATAACATAAACCCAGACACAATTAGATACCCTTAAAGTACATAGAAAATGAACACATATTCAAATTATGTATATTAAAAATAAGTTAAATTTATAAACCTCATGTTCATCTCACATTTCTAACAAAACTTACAACTGAAAAGATGAGCAACAACAATAAACCATGTATAAATATTCAGGGGGTGCTTGGTTGCGGGGATAAGGGGGTGGGGAATGGGAAAGGTATTGATTAATGATGCTTGGTTGGAGCTAAGTAATATAATGATTACTTGGTAATGGGTAATGGACCATTATAGAGTAAATTGGGGGGTAAGGTATTGATTACCCACCATCACCCATTCCTTTGCATTCCCTTTCCCTTTTCCTTTCCCTTTTCCTTTGCCCACTACTAACCAGGCACACCCTCATAATTATAAACATACTAAAAGATTGATTAAACATAAACAGGCTGATCATTGATCAGCTATATATTTCCATTCATAATTAATTCATACATTTCCACATCATAACAAAGTTAGAACACAAATTACATAAACCAAACACCTGATAACATCAAAACACAAAAGATAACCATCAACACATCTTAATCATCTTCGGATTCTTCAGCAGCATTCATCCTCTCCACATGACCTTCCTTTTCTGCAATTCCTTCGCGAGTCAAAAGCAGGAGCTGAGCAATCAAGTCAAGCTTCCGATGATCCCTCAACTGATTTTCAAGCAGGCAATCACTCCTGTTTGTGGCAATCTCATGAAAAGGCCCAAAGGAATCAGCTTCATCCATGGTTTGATCACGTTTATCGATCTTCGCCCTCAGTTGGGAGCTTTCCTCCCCCATCCTGATGAGAAATCCCTCCTCTTCTGTGATGTCTTGAGAGAACAAAAACTTGAATGCATCTGCTAAGTTGTCTGACCCACAAGCTTCTTTTAGTTCATTGATATTAGGTGTTGCTGCCATTGTTGAAAGAGTTAAGTTTGGGAGATTTAGAATTATGGTTAAAATAAAGAGATACCCTAAACTATACTAATGCAAGGGTATAAATAAGTAAAATAATTTGGTTTTGAGAATACCAAAATGTAATTATAATTAGTGCAATTGAATGCAGTCATGTCTTTATGTATTCCTATACATAACTATCCTATCAGTATTTAAGATACTGTTGTCAAATATGCCCAAAAAAAAAAAAAAAAAAAAAAAAAAAAAAAAAAAAGCCCTCACACTTTGCGTTTTACACAATGCATAACGTTACCATCATAAAAATATAATCATCATTATAAGAACAACTTTAATAATAATAATAATAATAATAATAATAATAATAATAATAATAATAATAATAATAATAATAATAATAATACCATTTGTAAAAAGTATTTGTTTTTTCAAATGTATTTTTTTCCCCTTTGTATGAATTGAACATATACAATGGTAAAAGGGCACCACCAATAGCTTTTTGCAATTACACCTTGTACTTTCTATTAACTTGTACATCTCAAAAAACTTTTATTAGAAATCCTCTCCAATGGTAAAAGCGTTTTAGAAAAGCTATTTTGGAAGACCAATTGACAATTCAAGAGAAGTCATTTTTTGAAAAGCTTTTGAAAAAGCTCACAATTGCATTGGTATAAAAGTCTTTCAAAGACATTTTGAAATAGTAAAAAGCTTTTAGTAAACCTTGCCATTGAAAAAGCTCACAATTACATGCTACGATAACCACTTATTGTTTGTCCTTTATACAACTTCCATTTGTTGTTAAAGCAAGAATTCGTTATGAGATACAGGGCAACACGATTTCGGTTTTGGGCAACTATTAGTGTACTTTAGGCAACCTTGTGTATGTACTAGCACCATTTATTGTTTGTACTTTGAGAACCATATATTCTTCTGAACGACTGACTACACCATTTATTTTTTGTACTTTGGGCAACCTGGTTGGGTAATTTGCGCAACTAGTTATCGTTTTTGGGCAACCTAGTTTTGTGAGTCACTCTATTAGTTACATTTAGAATTTGCAAACCTACTTTAGGGTTGTACTTTATAAAGTATTTACTTTACTCATCCATTTGTACAATATTAACAGTCCCTTATACTTCTTCAACAATATTATTGTTTGTAAATCCATGGAGTGTAAGTTACCAATTTACGAGCAACTCGCACATCAGTTTCGGACATTCGAAAAAAGGGAATTCCTTCAAAAGATAAAGAAACTTTGTTGAAGGTTTTATTGTTAGATTCCAACATATGCTATGGTGACTTTATTGTGTTTAATTTGATAGTAGTAATGTTTCATATCTATGTATGAGAGGATTATGTAATCAAATCTATATATATAATAAAAGAAGCTTTTTTTGAAATTTTTGACAGCTCATTAAAGCCACCTTGGCAAAATAAAGCCAGCTCAGTAATGCCAGCTCAGTTATTCCACGTCAGTTCAGTGTTCACAGCCCGTTTTATCACATTGTTTCTCATTAAATGGCACCTATGGATCTACATCTAATTTTTAAAGTTTCTTCATCTCAAAATTGTATAAGGTATGTCACGCTTTTATAATTCGTGTTTGATTGTTTCTGTTAACCGTATTCTTCAACAGCTCATAACTTTGGATCGGATTCATGCTATTCATAGATTTAGGGTTCTAATTTGGGGTTTTATTTGATGAATTGTAATTTCGAAATCCAATATTAGGGTGTTAATGGATATGTTGTTCATTCGATTTCCAATATTAGGGTGTTAATTGATACGTGTTTTGATTTTGATATAGATTTTACTTTTAATTTAGGGTTCTTTGTGAAATTAGGGGTTTTTGTAGGAACGCCAAATGGGTCTAGATCTTTGGTCTTGATGGGTTTCTCTGAGGGCAAGTAAGTTAATTGATTCAATTTTTGTTTAGAAGATTCTTTTATTTTTAATTAATTTTTTTCTCGATCTGTGTTTAGGCATGTGTCCAGTAAAGATGGATGGTGTTGTGCTTAATGAATATATTGATGTTGAGGCATCAACAAAGTATGGTAACACTCCTACCAGTTTCGTTCGTTTGATTTTTTAACATGTTTACTTTGTTGTTTTATAATAATCAAGCTTATCTAATATGTCAAATTTGTTTTGTTTTTGCATAAGGTGTGCTTTTAGGGACGACAACAACGGAGTTAGCAACATCACTTTCTCTTGCTGCTTCAACAAGGATATTTGAAGCCGATGGTTTCTTGAGACAGTTGGCTTCCCCATCTGTAAGTTCCCGTTTACCGAATCATTTTTATCTATCCAACTTCTAAAGGTTTTATATGTATCCGAGGATTACACGTGCTCCGATTTGAAGATTGGAACGAAAGGTTTTCGAGTTACAGGTATGTGATTAAAAAAAGTTTTACACAAAGGTTTTATATATATGTATACATATATTTTTTGATTTCGGATATTGTTTTTGTTCAGAGGGGTATGGAAGTTTGGGTTTAATATATAAATCTTCGGATGCGGTTGGCCAACTGAGAAACCATCAGAAATCAAACGGTAATTTTCCCGGCTGAATGTGCAACGTTTTACCTATTAGCATTTACATATACATCTTTCTTCATCTTTTAATTAGATAAACAGAAGAGCAGCAACAGTATCCAAACAATTGTGCCACTCAGGAATCTCGCCAACGCTATTTGCACCACAGTATAATATTTCAAACCTGTTCGGTGTTCCTTATTGGGTGTTTTGTTTAATTTGCCAGGTACCCGTATACGAAAATGAAGTCAAAAGCGACGTCTGGATAACTTTAAAAATCATACTTGCTGATTGTAAGTCATTTATAGAGCATATGCAGTTTTAATATTTATATTAATAAAATTTTAAAGGCTTCAAAGTATTTATTGAATGTAGCCTCCAAGAAGTTGATGTTTTAAGACAATGTGGTGATGGTTTGTTGAATTTGTGTTGATTGTAGTGAACGGGAGTATCAGAGAGGAGATGAGGTGGCATGGTATGCGGACGGAGATAAACTTGTGCGGAATGAGTATAATCCGGCTACGTCTTATGCATTTGGTACTTTATTATTGTTAATAATTTATTTGAGAAATGAAATGAAGTGGCTATGGAAGTTTTTTTTATAAGATTTGTATGGCAGATAAAGTTTTTGGAGAGTATTCGGAGACTCAGGAAGTGTACGATGCAGCTGCTGTACCTGTTATAAAAGCTGCTATGGAAGGCATAAACGGTGTGTGTTATTGTTGATACTATAGTTACTATGTACATTAATGAATGTATTGAGTGAGATAATAGTTGTTGGAGCTAATGTGAGAAATGTTAATATGCAGGGACGGTATTTGCTTATGGTGTTACAAGTAGTGGAAAGACGCATACTATGCATGTAAGTACGCTTTTTATTTAACTGCAATAATTTGAGGTTTTGTAAGATTTATTGCATTCAATCTGCCTGTTAAGTAAGGATGTTTCATCTGTATGCTGCTAAATAGTATGCAGTAATAGCTGCTCTGCACTTATAAAGACCATGATATGAGCAGTCAACTTATTTTGGACTTAACTTTACGATAAATTGGACTTTGGCATCCCAGAGATAGGTGTTTATCAAAAGCAACTTGCTTTATCATGATTCCATGAAACACAGTGCTGTCTTTTCTTGCTCATTGAATTGCAATGAACCTTTTGTGGACACTAGGGACTTTAACAACAGATTTTATGTCATAGGGTCACCTATATAAGTACTAAATACTTGGCCACATTTTTCACACTTTGTGAGATGAATAAAAACATGAGATGAAGCATTTATAAATTCAAAAAAAAAAAAAAAAAAAAAAAAGGTGAATTAAACTATAGTTGGTATCTAGAGGTATTTGACAGCCTAACCATATGCTATTACCATGTTGATTTCATGCACTCCTGTTGGATATAGTTGGTTTGTAGTGTTTTTACACTTTATAAGATAGGCTGTCTATATATTTAATGGAAATGAAAGCAACTTTGCAACCACCAACTAGATATAAGTGTCATCCCTCTCTTTAGTTTTGCGCCTGATTTTCTGACCAGTTGCTTCTAATAATTTCCAGATGAACAAGCAAGTTTGTCTGGAGAAGAGAGCAAACAGTATTGGTGGTTAGAAAAGATCAAGGTGCCAAAGGAATTGCTTTTTTATTTTGAACAAGCAGTTGCATATTGTTGTCGTCTTATTTGGGTATGATCATACTGTTTTTTATGGGTTTCTCAGCGACACGTATTCATTTCCTGTTAACGCTTGCAGTTGCGGTTGCATTTTCCTGGTAGCATCACACAGCCATCACAGTGAACAACGAGAAGCAGTTGAACGAATTCAATGTTCTTTTACTTTTCATTTTTATTTTTAACAAATTCAGTTTTGGAGATTCTTGGTTTATTCTTCTTTGTTATTTTTAACAAATTCAATGTTCTTTTACTTTTCATTTTTATTAATGAAATGAACAATATTGTTTGAGAGTTAATATTAGTTAGTTTTTTTGGCTTTTTACCTTTTAAGGTTATATTTTCTAACTGTTATAAGCTGCCCGTGATTTATCACGGGTTTATAGGCTAGTATTATATGACAAAAACAACAATTATTAGTGTATGTTTAATGGATGCATGAAATATTTTGTATCAATCATTTGGCTATGTATTTATGGTCCATAACTGTATTTTTATATGTATGTAATGAAAACCCATATTTACAAATGTAAATCAATAATGTGTAGATGAAACAAATGGAAAGTTATTTTGTATGTGTGGATAGTAACATAGATGAAACTAATGGGAAAGTTACTTGTACTTGAATATGGGCACCTACTATTGGGTTTTCATTTTGGGCAACGAAATATTGTGTATACTTATAGTCAGTTGTACTTTGGGAAACTAGATTTGCTTATATAACTCTTCACCATATACAACACAAGCCAAAAAAAAAAAAAAAAAAAAAGAATTGCTTACAAGAAAAATGAATTCTTGTACAACAGATAAGTTCAAGGTGTTTATACGGTATGAAGAGATTGTGATTGCCGTTTTACTTCCAAATGCCATCAACTTTGGAAATCTTGTGAAGTATGTATGAAAAAAGTTGAATGTTAACGATGTAAACACAATACGTTTATCTTGCAACACCGGTGCAACCAAAATGACCCTATTTAATAACGACGACCTCGACGTTTTCAAAACTCTTGTTTTGGGGACGCCGTCACATGTGCACACAATAATCGTCGACCACGCTTTGCATACCCCTGTCGTAAATTTAGATCCAGAACACCAATTGCACCTCACTAATCTTAACTGTATGCCAATCCCACCCCATCCACCCACTTTTCATTATAGCCTTCCATATAAGAATAAAGGTGGTTTAAAAGTTCATGATATCTTTGAAGATAAGGAAGAGTGCATGTATGAGATAAGTTTGAAATGTTTAAAAGAAGGGTATGAATTTTGTGTTTCTAAATCGTGTATGGCAAGATACGCTGTCAAGTGTGTCCAACCAGAATGTGATTGGCACATAAACTGTCGTCGATTTGGGATAACTACCCGATTTAGAATCACTTCACTAAACAACAATCATAAATGTTCAAAAATCCAATTCAATCCAAATCACCGAAATGCATATGCAAAAACATTGGCTAGAATATTATCCCCGAAGCTCGGAGATCCGACAAGAGTGTATAAGCCAAAGGACTTTATACATGATCTGAATTTGCATATGAATATAGACATTTCATACAAACGAGCTTGGAGAGGGAGACAGTTGGCACTGGAATCAAATCAGGGCTGCCTAAAAGCCTCATTTTCACAGCTGCCCATATATTGTTATAATCTAAAGATGGCAAACAGGGGCACAGTTACACACATAGAGACCGACGATGCAAGCCATTTTAAGAACCTATTTATCGGTTTCGATTCTGCGGTAAGCATATTATTAAGTTTCTAATCCTGTTTGTTTAGTTGCAAAACATATTTTTTCATAAGGTTATCAAAATTAATAGCTATGGTTATCATGTCATACATTATTCTAGCGGTATAAATATAGAAAGAAAACTCATAGTTAATAAAAACACCAAAAAAATCAAAATTACCAGTAGGATTTACGCATATCATACGTTTATACAACATAAATTATCTAGTTTTAATGAAATGCAACAGCAAATCACTGAAACTTAACTTATCAGTCATAGAAACACACAAACGTGTACCTGCATATGCAGGTACACCATAAAGATACAAAATATATACTTTTTTAAACATACTTCTGATACCTTGTTTTCTTATATACTACATACCAATTAATCAAAAGATACCATTTTACTTAATTGGTTATAACAGCATTTAACCAAAAGCAACACATCCATCTTATGTGCATACCGCACCTGTCATATCAAACAACAAACAATAAATTGTTATTAGTTTAGATAGTCGTTTGGCAGTTAACAATAAACTAAATTAATATCCAAGGGATTTTTTTTCTTCTGTTTATATGTTTTCAACTTGATGTACCATTGTATCTGATACATTGTATTTCACAGATTAAGAGTTTCCTGTGCTATATGTGCCCTCTGATCATAATTGATGCGGCACATCTGAAAGGGACATACCAGGGAACAAATCTGGTTGCCGTTGGAATGGACGAAAACAATCAGATTCTACCAATTGCTACCGGTGTTGCTCAAGGCGAGACTGGTGAATCATGGACTTGGTTTTTGATGAAACTCAAAGAATGCATAGGGGAAGTCCCTAATTTGGCAATCATATCTGACAGACATCATGGAATCACCCTTGCATGTAACACTGTATTCCCGAATGCCTTTCACGGCTATTGTTGTCGGCATTTGATGTTAAATTCAAAGATGCATAGCGATACACTGAAATATTTATACTGGAAGACATGCAAAGCATATACAACGGAGGATTTTGCAAAACTAATGTCTGATATTCGTTCGGTAAGACCGCAGGCTCATAAAAAACTTGTTGAAGCAGGGGTCGAGAAATGGTCAAGGGCACATTGCCCTGGGCAGAGGTACAATTACTTAACCTCAAACAGTGTGGAATCCATAAATG
Organism: Artemisia tridentata subsp. tridentata; assembly: GCA_021014915.2. Classification (NCBI taxonomy): domain Eukaryota; kingdom Viridiplantae; phylum Streptophyta; class Magnoliopsida; order Asterales; family Asteraceae; genus Artemisia; species Artemisia tridentata. The sequence continues at coordinate 416,966,077 of CP139507.1, read as the reverse complement.
CTTTAACAAAGCTTGTGCGCCACTGCCCAATAACAATGCTGATGGAATGGTTTAGAGCTCTTCTTCAAAGCTGGTATTACCACCGCCGAGCAAAACATGCAGGTAATAAATGGTCTAATTTTTAATACGTTTACTGAAGAATAATGAAATACTACACACTAAACATACTTTATTATTTATGGTTAGATGCCCCGGATGACGATCTTTCTGAATGGGCGACTGCGAAAGTGAATGCCAGAATGGCCAAAAGTGCAAACTGGAAGGTTATGGGGATTGAGAAGGACAGAGTGTATGAAGTACGTGACACGAAAAAATGTCATATTGTTGATTTGGAACAGGGTGAATGCACTTGTCGACAATGGCAGCTTTCGGGCTTACCATGTGGACATGTCTGTGTTGTTGGTAGATTTGCAGGGCTGACTAGTGTGAAGAAACTGGCTAAAGCTTGGTTTTATAATACAACACTTAAAGGCACATACGAAGACATCATTTATCCTTTAAAAGACATAACGATGTGGGATACTCCAGATGACATCGAAGTTGTATCACCCCCTATTGTAAAAAAGCGGCAACCAGGTAGACCAAAAAAAAGAAATAGAATTCCCTCTCAAGGCGAGGTGCCTACAAGGAAATCTTGTGGAAGGTATGGAGGGCCAGGACATAACTGCCTAACGTGTAATGCACCTATGGTGAAAGAAAAGGTTGAAATTTTAATTATTATGCCATAATTAAGTAGTTGTGATTATTGGCATCTAATGTTTATGTGTACATGTATACAGAAACTATGTTCCAAAAGGTCTGTAACCAAAGGTCCAGCCGGTCCAAGGAAAAATACTCGTGTGGTGGAGGGTTCATCTAATCAAAGTAACAGCATACAAACCGAGGCAAATGTAGAGTTTATGCATGGGATGATGAATGCGCCCGAGGCACCCAACTCAAGTCAAACCCAGGAACAGCCGAACTCATCCAATCCACACATTAATTTGCTCTCAGATTTCGCTACTCCAGACAACTTTTTACAGTAAAGACCCCCTATCTTTAATCGGTGTGCTAGAATCACACACACTATATTTAAATGTATGCACTCACTTCCTAGTTGGTACTATGTGTTGTTTAAGTAAGAATAACAAGTGTGGGTCGTTTGGTGTGTAATAAACATCGGTATTAAACTATGTTATGAATGTGTCATGGAGGCAAACAATTAGCGGTCGTGTGTGTTTGTGGTCTGAAGATATACCTATAATATTCAGCAATTGTGTAATGGGAACTGATTGCATAAAATAAATTGAAAATGCAAGTTAATAAACGTACCAACCAGCAATCAATCAGATGGCACTTCAACCATTTTGGCTCGCCCGTTAATCACGGCCCTCCTGTATGTTTTTACAACTTGGAATCTGCTTTCCTTGCTTGATTCAGATTCATTCACTGTTTCCTTTCGTTTCTTTCTACCCTTAAGTATCTTTCTTTCCAGCACATCATCTTCAAACAGCTTCGCTTTACCTTTATCTGAACCATTTGCATTCTCTATTTGTACACCAACCTCGTGCAACATTTTATCTTCCCCAGTTCCACTACCTCCTTTATCGGTACCATTTTCATTGACCTTGAACCCACCATCAGTCTTGCTGATAAGAAGACGTTTAGTTATCATCCTTCTTTTGAACGGAGTTGAACTACAGCAACGCTGGCCAGCTTCCTCCTCTTGCCAAACCATGTTTTTAAAATAATACTTTGACAATGGCTGTTGCTTGTGCGCAATAAACAGGTTTATGGAACCATTGTTCAAAGCATGATAAAAAAAATCTACGAACGTCATTATCAGTGTGTAGTAAAGTTAAACCATTTGCAAGTGACATGTTTGGTTTACAATAAAACAAAGCCCATTTATCACCACCAATGTCATTTATAACATTATTAAGTGCCCTAGTAAAAACACCCCTGTGAGAGGTAAAACACCAAACGTTCCCAACGCACCCATCAACATAACATAGTGGATCGAAAGCAAATTCCCCATTTTTGTGTACTTTAAACTCAACTTTCATGCTAAAAGTTAATTAAACATGAGTATAGTTTATAGTTACATACTAAAACTAATTATGTAGATTTTTGGCACCCATAAGTAACAAACTAATTACGGTGTACATAACATATATATATATATATATATATATATATATATATATATATATATATATATATATATATATATATATATATATATATATATATATATATATATATATATATATATATATTAATTAACTGTAACATCATATTTATATGAACATAAAAAGGAATAATATAGTTATGGGAAAGTACAACAAACCTAGTTTACTTGATATAAAGATGAAAATGACAGCAATTTTTTTTGGATTCGTGTGGTGACAATGACCTAGGGTTTGATCTGCCTTTGGGGATATTGTGTTTGTTGGGACCAAAAGGATAAGTAATGTGGGGTTAGAGTGTTTCCCTTTCAAATTACACGTTTGGTCCTTTTAGTTGTAATAAATATACACCTTATTAGTAAAACAAGGGTAATTTTCACAGTTAGTCCATGAAATTGACCTTGTTTGTTGACTAGTCATAAGGCGCTCCAGGGACCATTTGCGCACCGTGGGTTTACTGGAGGTACCCCGAACGCCACAAACAATACAGAGTTTGACTTTATAAACTTTTTGCCAAAAGTGGATTTCTAAAAATAACAAAATCCTCACACGTGCAATTTTTTTAGTCCTTTTATAAACACCCCCACTCCCTACAGCTTTCCCTTATTTCCCCATTGTTTTAAACCTTGAAACCCTAAAGTATGAGTTCGCGAAATAGAGCGACAACCCGAGTAATTGATGGTAAAATTGAATACTTTTGTAGATGTGCTATTCGACTCACAGTTAAGACTTCAACAACAAGGAAAAATCCGGGTAAACGATTTGTAAAATGCTCAGTTTGTGAAGTGTTTGAGTTTTTAGATGATGATCTTCCAAGTGAATACTATAAAGATTTGGTGTATGGATTCTTACAAAATGAGAAACGATTGAACAAGACTGTGGAGTACCAGCAGGTGATTGATGCTCTTGCTTTGGACAACTCAATCATGGAAGAAGAGCTGAATGATATGAAGGCAAAGTTGAAGTTGTATGAGCGGTTGTTTTTCATTTTGTTAGGATCTTTTGCAGTTGTTTGTGTTGGGTTTGGGATGATAATAGGCAAATAATGTAGTGGCATGGATTAGTTTTAGTTCATGGAATGAAATGAAGTTGTATCTTTTGTTATTAATTAATACGTTTCCTTTTGCAAATCTAGTGTTTCATATAAATTTGTTTCATTCTCAATTGCCCATGCGTTGTGGATGTATGTTGCTGCAATGGCAATTAAATATGCTTCATGACCTTATTGTGTAGTGATATACTGATATATGTTAACTGAAAATTGCAAAACTGCTAAGCACATTGCTCAAAGTGTATGAAATACAACAGCATTTTAAAATTAAACAATATCAACATAGGTTTAAACCATCCACAATTCAACATTTTCAAAGTACAAATACTAGGCATTAGTATCCATGACCATATAAAAGTTACTTTTTCTTCCTTGTAGTGCTGCACCCTCCCTGTTTGCTAGTGCCACCACCATTCTTTTTGGAATTCAGATATGCAAACACATCTTCAACATTTGATATCCTCTTTTCCAGATCATCAAAGTTAGATAACAGGCTATCTTTGCCATCAACACCACCCAAGATATTGAAATTGTCATCTTAAAAAAATTCAATGAGTGCAAATAAGTATATGTCCAAAATAGTATATCACTATAAACATATCACACCAACTTTAATTGTTGTATCAAATAAAATTTTTTATGAAAACAAAAAACGTTAACATACCAACACACTCAATCTGTTGATTCGGCAAATGCGGATTGTAAAAGCTCTGAATACGCAACCATTTAAGTATAACACCTCTCTGCCATGGGCAAACCTTCCTATATGATCCATACTCATCGATTATTTCACCCCAAAATGATTGACAATAGCTTCGAAGATTGATTCGTCATCTAAGGCATTGGCATATTCTTCTTCAGGCTTAATCGGATTAAAATGCTTACAATTTCCGTTCTTAGATCCTGACATTTTTTGTAATAGTTTATAATCGGGTACGTTTGGTAGTACTGATGTCAGTCTGATGGGTGTGCAGGTGGAGGGGTCAGTAGATTTGGGCATCCATTTCTTATCTTTTATGGGGATGTGTAAAAATTGGGCGCCAAATACCTACTAAAAACACCCGCCAAAATTATTGGTTGCCCTATCAAGACAACCAACTTTTTTGCTCCAAAAACTACTACAGTGTTTAATCCAAAATCTAAATGTGATTAACACAAAAAAAATTCACAATGAAATGCATTTTATGTTGAATAAAACAACAAACATTTATATTAACGCACATCAAACGTACAACCCAAAACATGTGCATACCAACTGACCGTAACAACGGATGTATCACAAATACATCGACTTTTATCTATTTGTTGAACATTTTCTTAGTAGTCATAACAAGTAGCAAAAAAAATGTTTAACAAAAAGATAACGATGTATCCCAAAAGGCTATAGCAGTGCAGTGCATATACTTTACTTACAATCTTGCTAAACAACCGGTTGGTCAATCTTGAATTTCGGCTTCATTTTCATGACAACAACCCTAGATTGCAACCTTCCATCCCTATGTAACCAACTTAGTGTTTTTCCAATACCTCCACTAACCCGATGTTTGTGTAGAGCTTTAAAATAGCTCACCATATTTCGCCTCCTCAAAGCTGAAGTTCGTGATCCAAAGTAGAACTTCCTTGAGTATTTCTTTTTCGACACAAGTCGACCGGTCCTAGGATGCACACTAGTCCCACCATGTTCTTGAACTGCAGACCCACCCACATCCAGCACAACCTCGTTTGCAAAACAGTCATTAGAAACACTTGGCAGTTTGGAACCATGGTACCTGAATACATCATTTTGCCACTCATAAGGTGGCGAGAAAGACCACCCAACATCCAGGGCAGGAACATCAAGACCAACGACACCAGGCATGCAATCTTCATCCGAAAAATCAAACCCATCATCAATAAAGTCACTATACAAAAAATCTTTTAAAATATTTTAACCTTGAAAATGAATTCCTTTCATTCTAGGTTCTGAAGGAGGTGTTCTTAGAGGAGGTGAATGACCTTCTTCCTCCTCTCATGCAATAAGATCAGCAAACGACTTAGAAGTAGCAACTAGCATTGCTTCTTCATGTTTTTTAAGCTTTGACAATATTTCGTCATCATAAGAATCGAAAGTCAGATTTGGATAATAGAAAAGTGCTAGGTTTTGAGGTGTATGGGCAACATACAAATCGATTAAACCATATGCATCAGCCGTATCATACATCTTTCGCATATGACAGTCACCTTCAACCAAAGTCAAGCCTTGTTCTAGATGAACTCTTGGAGAACAAAAATACAAACATCGAATATCTTGTTCAAGTTTAATGCTTAGTAAGTCAAGAATTTGATTAAAGTTCATCCTTTTGGACTTACATACCTTCAATGGCATTATTTTTCCATGTTGATACTTTAAGGTTGGCATTTTAAAGAAAACACCATCATAGTGAATCTCAAACACTAGATGTGTAGTAGTAATGACGTGTGACCTGTACACAACGAACGGAAATTTCTTTAAAATCAAATCAAGTTAGCAACTAAGCATATTACTTTATAAAGTAAAGAAATGCATACCTTTGTTTGATATCATCCGAATCATCTTGGGGGTTTGCAGGGACTTTCTTTGGAAGAGATAGATGAGAGTAGGCCATGATGATTTAACAAGTACTAATGTAATATTGTAGAAGATTTCCTCTTATAGACTACAAAATATTTTCTTACTTTAGTGTTAGTAAGTTAGTCGGACATATGTATAAGAAATGGAAGACATTTGGTTGAATAGGGACAAGGAACAAATAGTGAATGAGTTTGTATATAAAGTAAAGTATATTATAGAGGTATTAAAGGTTGTAGGTATTAGTAACTTGAAGTGTTGTTTTTTTGTTTTTGTATTGTTGTATGAATGCAAAGTTATATGTATGCATGTTGGTTAACTTGACAATGTTTTAGCTATTTACGGTTTTAAGTGGTTTGTTATGTGTATGGTGACAATGATTTATAATATAATGTTGTAAACTAATTTGACAAGGTAAATTATATTGATAACTAAAAGTTTAGAATACAACAAGGACACATAAGATGAACTAAAATAAACAACCAGTTACAAAGGATAATATCTGTGTTTGTAATAAAACCGAACCATCTTTTCACGATACGATATGGTAATGTCAACGGGGTCATCAACATGCAACGATAGACCATGTGACAAACGATATAGAAATATACACACCCACACACCACAATCACCAAAGATACCCCCTTGATTTGGAACTTTGTCCGCGAGCCTAAACGTAATGTTATATTCACTCGGACGCATTCCATTCTTATCGAAAACTTTGGCATGGTCTAGAACTAGTGGAAGTCGAGCCTGTAGAATAGGATAAAATGGTAGTATACATAGACGGGGGATCTTAAGGGACATTTTGTAAATAATGTTATTAAAGATTATCCATTTACTAGCAATGTTTGTCCATAAACAGTTGAATGTTTTTTGTTTTTTTGGTGATAGTTAGTTCAGAATATTTGTTAAGCTATTAAAGGTTTATTGTTCCTTGCTTCATATGCAGTGTTGTAACATTTGATTAGTTAACAAAAAGAGTATTACATAAACTTGTTTCATTTCAGTATAAGAAGAAAAACAAGTACAGCCAACACCAGAGGTACATAGATGATAAACACAAAACACAAAACACAAAAGACTAGAGTGACAGAAATTAAGAGCAAGCACATAGCAGGCCAGGAATGGAGGTTCAATAGTTCTTGCGCATCTTTTCCAGAAATGAGATTGTATTGAGAACTTTGATTTGAGTTTCACTGATGAGTCTCATCAGTGTCCTATTCTTTTCAAGGTCCTCATCTTGAATTTGAAGCAGCAAATCTAAAGACTGAGTTATGAGACTGGACCCAACCACAGTTTGGAGTTGTTAGATATGGTCACCCCTTGCCTTGCAACGCGCGCGCGAGCTCTACCACCTCGACATGAAGTGACTTTATGAGCTTAAAGTCACTCTCAATATTAGTTTTAAACAAACTAGTCAGCAGATCCTTCAAAAGGTTTTGTTGATCCATTGATATTTGAAGTGAATGCTTGTGTGTGTGTAAAGGTGAGTAGGGTTCTAAATGTGGTATGAAATTGCACTATTAGATGGATCGTTTATATAGAAAAGTGGGGTGACCCTTACATTTAAATTAAGTCAATGTTAATAAATTAGGATAGTAAATTGGTGAATACTTGGGTCTTGTCAAGTTATTGGATGCAAAGTAAGCCAAATATTATTAATGCGGATTAGAGATATGTAATGATTGTGGCATGAGAGTGTCATAAACTACTCCCTTCCTGTCCACTAATTTACAACACAACCCAATTCAATTTGGGCAACTTGTTATAAAAGTTGGGCAACTTGTTATAAAAGCTGGGCAACTAGGTTGAAACATTGCCCAAATAGACATATGTTATCAACGACCTTTATGTTGTTTAGTTTGAGGTACTTGTATGTGACCTAAATATGGTATTAAACAAAATAATAATCGGTAATTGTATTCTGGTATGATATGGCCGTGTAATATACGTTACTTTTATGTGGTTAACTCTCACTACTTGTTATGCTGTATGCTCTGCATATGTTTAACTAAACAGCTATAATTAAAAGCATATGTTGCACACTAGTGCAGTAGAGTGGAAAAAAGTTAATCATTTGATTGGTATATGGCAACTGTTGGTTGGTTTGCAGCCCAGAACAGGGTGAAGATAATCAATTGCCTAGCTAATTACCAATGAATGGTTACCGGATATCACTTGGAATCGTGTAATCACTTTCCAAAGTAAACTATTCGACCCTAATGCCTGGGTATCACGAATATCTACTTGGGATAAGACCAAATGTATGTTATTGAATTAGGCACAAATCAATAACCCTTTTCGTATAAGTGTTATGTGTTTTCTGTTGTCTATCTCCATGCAGTTGTGTTTGATCTCGCATTTATAGGTAAGATCACTCAACCCTAGTCAATGGAATTATGAGTGATTAACGGCCCATTAATCACCACATAATTTGCCTCCATAATAATAGGAATTAGTGGTTACATGACCAATTAAACGTGGTCATTAAAGCAGTCTTAACTGCCACTTGAATAGGTCAAAGCCGTTACAAGTTAGTTATGAATCAGTCCCTGATGGTTGCTCCCTGAGTATGTTTACTAAGAGGTTCACTCCCTGAAGACATGAACTCTCTGATGAAACAACTCCCTGATGAGATCCTTCAGCCTGAGCTGAACTCATTAGATGATGAATACCGTTCAGTCCAGAATGTCACTCACTGACGAGTGCACTCACTGAACTTCATCAGTCTGAACCATACTTAATGGTATGTGCTAAAACACATACCATTTCTCGTCCAAAACCGGACCAAAACGACCAAAAACCCGACCATAATGCCAATAGATAGTGTGTTTTTGTGTTTTGTTTATGCAGGAATGGATATCGTGAAAAAACCGACAAAAAGACAAGAAAATCAAGAGAACGAGCACGAGATGCGGAAAAGACTTAGAGCCGAACAGGGAAAGACATACTTGGTCAAAAAGTCAAGAATCCACCCTTAGATCATACTTTGAGAAAATGGCAGCATTGGTCCTCTGATTTTCAAATTTTACATTTTTGGTCCTTTGAACATTAAAATCCTTAAACACCAAATCCGGTTCTATTAAACTAACTCAACCCAACTTAAATCCCAAACCCACCAGCCCACATTCACCCAATCCACTATCCTAGCCCAATCTTACAACCCCTTTACCCCGAACCCATAATAGAAACCCGATCCAAACCCAAAAAAAACCCGGTCAAACACTCTAATATTCACTCCAGTCAAAAAAAAATAGTAAAAAAAAAAAAAAAAACTCATTCCCTCTCACACACCCGCGTCCCAGTTCTTCCCCCTTTCACCTTAGTTACTATTCACCATAACCCTAAATTTACCGTACGTTTATTCACCACAATTAAGGGTATTTAGGACAATCATTGGCTCTTCTAGAAGGACCTGACAAGGAGAATGACGCGTGGCAGCTGTTGATTGGACCGAACACCTCATGAAGTATGATCCTAGGGCTGAGGACGTTGGGGATTTGATCTAAGGGTGGTATTGGAATGATGAGCACACGGATTGATGAGCTGGAAGACCCAGAAGGTTCCTTGGATTGCTATAAATAGCCTCCTCCTCATCAACAGTAGAGGTGTCGATTTTTAGTGTAATTGTTAGTATAATATTTTATGTAGTTTATAGGATTGTTATGCTTTTATTGTAAGTTCAAAGTTTTCAGTTGTAATTTCAATTTGGTTAATGAAATTTTTACATTTGCTCTCAATTCGTGTCTTGTTTTTAGTTCTCATTTAGTTCTTTGAACTGCTTATCTAGCTTATTTTAACTCATTTCCTAATCTCAGTTCACTTAGATTCATTTTTTTCATTTACAGTTAATTTCATCTTAAAAATATAAAAAAATATTGATAAAGTCAAAAAAATCCAAAAATAATTCTAGAACCAGCTTCAATAAGCTGTTTTATGTATTTTATAAGCTCATATAAACTATTTAGTTTAGTGTGAGCTCTTGTGGTGTTTTAATCTGAATTACTCTCATTATTCATCAAAAGTCAACGAAAGTCAAAGTTTAGCTTATTTAATAAGCTGAGCTTAATCAGAGGTGAAAGAAGGTAGCTCAAGCAGGATTGGGAAGTGCTTGGCCTATCTAAAGATAGGCTACTTTGGAAAACCCCTTTGTTCTAGCTAAGGGGTAATTCGTAAGTTCAAATTTCATTTCTAAGTTCTACTTTTCTGCATTAGTACTATTAATAAGAATTCAGTGATCATAGCTTGTTAGTAGTTAAATTGAATAGGTAATTTTTGATTAGTGGTAGTTAAGTTGATCTCAGTTGTTGTTAGTTGGATTAGTGAACATCAGTTGGTATAATAGCCATAATAGGGACTGTTTTTGAAGCTAATTCTGTTATTGTTCATTGGTCATTTGTGTGAGATTTGATGGATCATAGTTGGAATTAAAGTTGCTGTTGAAGTTAGATGTTATTGATGTTACAGTTCATATGAGATTTTTGATCATTAGTACAAATTTTGATAGCATAGACTGCCATTATAAGCTCTAAATTAAGCTAAGCATGATCTGTGATGTTCTTGTGGTTACATTGCTGTTTTCAAGTGATATTCAAGTGTTAGATTAAGTCTCGCCATGTTTTGCGCCAATTTAGTATTCTGCTGTCACCAGATTGTACTAGTGTAGACCAGTTTTTAGAGCTGCTGAATTGAGAGCTTTTCTGGCTTATCCAGATCAGCTGAGGAGCTGATTATTGGCCTTAGGATAATTCATACAGTGGTTTTTCAGTTTATAATCTGGTATTGCAATTTTGAGCTTATTCCTGTGCTTATTTTGGATCTGCAAATCAGCCCAATTGAACCTGATTCTAGTCTGCACTCAGTTTTGGTCAGCTGATCTGTCCATAAGCACTTTTCAAGGATAGATTTAGATAAGCAAATGAAGTTGAAAATTAGATTTTAAAGTACATTTGGATAGCTAGTAGTTCAGAGTTGCTTTTGCCCCCATAATATTCCATCCCACGGCTTATTAGAATTGCTTATTGGAGGTTACTAGTTGGCTGTTTTAGCTCCTTTTCTGTCCTTAATAGCAGCTGTTCAAGTGCTTATCTGCTAATTCTGAGTACTTATTTGGTCACCATAAGTTGATTTGAGCTTAATAAAGTGTGTTTTCTGGGATTTGAACTTTTTGGAATTTCTAGTTCACTTTAGCTTATTTTTAGCTTATTTCCAACTGCTTATTTGCCCTGTTCTGCTTATTAGGCCTTAGTCAGTTTCTGAATTTATTTTTCTTAGATCAGAAATTTAATTTTAGAATTTCTCAAATTTTTCCAGATTTTTCCAAACTGTTTTAGTATTTTTAAATCATTTAAATAGATTAAATTAGTTTTTAATTCATAAAAAAATTATTAAAAAGTCAAAAAAATATTTTTCTTTTTCCAAAAATTTTCTTTTATCAGTTTTAATTTAGGAAAATTATTTTTATATTTTTAGGTTTAAAATTTTAGAAAATCACTTTTTAATTACGTTTTATAATTCGTCGCGTAACGGTTTTAAATTCAATTTTTCGTCTTTAGTTTCGCATGCTTAGCTTAATTGTTTCTTTAATCTAATTAGTTGTTTTCATTTAAATATTTTATTATTCGTAGTATAAAATCACCAATCAATCACTCTTTTTCACACACATTCACCACACGTATTCGACAACGTTAACGACAACTCGATTTTCGACCTTCGTTGGGACACGACCCGGGGAAAACGCATACGTTGAGTTTTACCCTTGGAAGAAAATAATATACTTAAAAACGACTAACCAAAAAAATGGCGCCGCTGCCGGGGAAGGCTTGAAAAGAGTTGGAGTTTCGCCATAAGAATCGTGTTTTGAAGACCCTTCCTTGGAAGTTTTCGTTTTCATAAAAATAAAAAAAAAAATACAAAAATATATTAATTAAAAAACACTTTTCCTAAAGTTTTTTCACCAATAATAATACATCCTCGGTCTTTCGTTAAAGGAGGGCGGTTGTAAACCATTCCGAATAAACAACAAAAGAGATCGTGAAGTTAAACGTTTCTTGGATTATTTCTTTTCTACAACCTAATTACGGGGTTTAAGGAGGTCTTTACATTAAATTGCAGACCGAAGAGAGATCCATTCTTCTCTCCCGCCACGCTGCGCGTAGTTTTGAAAGAAACGAGTACGGTTGATTAACGATCACCAAAAAGAAAATAAATCTAATTTTTCTTATAAAAATAAAAAAACCAAAAATATTTTATTTTCAAATTTGGTTTTCCTTTTTGATTTTGTGTTTTCTTTTGGTGTATGCACACCCAATCTTCTACTTCTCACCCTCTTCTTTCACCATTATCAAATCCCGAGAGGATTATTCGTCATAATCACCGTGTTCATTTCTCAACCGTTGAGGAAATGGCCGACGAACCAAACAATCAACCCCCGCCGATGGGTGGTGATAATCACATGCCAGCTCCCGATCTCCGAACGATGGAGGAGCTGTGCCAACCCACAATGCACGGACGTGGTGGCCCGATTGCCCCCGTCAATATTCAAGCCGCCGATTTTGGACTTAAGCATCATATGATTCAACAAGTCCAAAATTCGTGCCAATTCCATGGCTTGCCGGGTGATGATGCGAACAAGCATCTTGACAAATTCATAACCGTCACCCAAAGTATGAAACAAAATGGGGTCTCCGATGACGCCCTCCGTCTATATCTCTTTCCTTATTCATTGACGCATCATGCCACCGCTTGGTTTGATCGTCTTCCCAAGAACTCCATTCGTAGTTTCGACGAAATGGTTACGAAGTACTTGGCAAAATATTTCCCACCGTCGATGGTGACGAAATTAAGGAACGAGATTAGCAATTTTCGTCAGCTTCCCGATGAATCATTGTTTGAGGCATGGGAACGCTACAAGTTATCGATTGATCGGTGTCCGAACCACAATATGTTATTGGTCACTATTATAGATACCTTCTATAACGGTTTGACATTACGACACCGTGATACGATTAATGCTGCTGCCGGTGGTACGTTTATGAAACGTCGACCCGAAGAGTGCTATGATCTCATTGAAAATATGACCACCCACCATAATTTTTGGGATTCCTCTGCCGAGAGGAATGAGTCAACAAGATCTAGCACTGATTCCTCTACCTCCGAGATAGCCGCTCTTTCTAAACAAATGAATGATTTGTCTACGGCTATCTTGAGAATTCATCAAAATCAGATTTCAACTCAAAACAACAACAATCAAGTCAATGTTGTTAACCATAGTTGTGAAACTTGTGGTGGTCCTCATCAGTATTTCGAGTGCCCAGCCGCCGGTGGCTACACTCAAGAGAATGTTTATGCTGCTACGGGAACCTACAACACGGGTGGTAACGGTTACCAACCCCAAGGTGACCGTAATTTGCTCAGCTACCGTTCTAACAATTTTCTCGGACCACCCGGTTTCCCACCAAATCAAAATCAGCAAGTGCAAAACCGTAATGTTCCAAATAATCAAAATCAAAATCGGGGCAATCAAGGTTATCAAAACCAAGGGAATTATAACCAAGCCCCGAATCAAGGAAATTTTCAAAACCCAGGAAATTTTAATCCGAGGAAATTTTCAAAACAACAATCAGAGTTTTACTCAAAACAACCGAGGGCCAACTCTTCCAAACAATCAAAATCAAGGATTTGTGCCAAACCCATCGCCCTCGGATGAGTTATTAAAGCAATTCATTCTTCAAAACCAACAACAACAAAAGAAACAAGAGGAAATGAATAGAATGATGATTAATCAAATAACCGAATTGAACAAACGTTTAAATGATCGACCCTCGGGTTCGGGTACTACTACTCTTCCAAGCAACACGATCGCCAACCCGAGGGGTGATGCTAAGGCGATCACTACTAGGAGCGGTGTTTCATATGATGGACCCACGGCTCCGACTACCGATTCTTCTCTACCTCCCAAGGTAGTCGTCCGTGAGCCCGAGGTGACCAAGGACATGGAACCTCCTACTAACAACGGAGGAACCAAAGACGTCCAACCTCCGGTCGTCCATCCATCTGAACCAGAAGTTGTGTTTGAGCCCGAAAAAGCTCCCGTTAAGACCACACTTCCGTATCCTTCGAGAATGAGTGATCAAAAGCTCCGTGATAAAGCTTCGAGTCAAATGGAAAAATTCTTTCAAATATTCCAAGAATTACATTTCGACATAAGCTTCGCGGATGCTTTGCTCTTGATGCCTAAATTCACTTCCACACTCAAAAGTTTGTTAAGCAATAAAGAAAAATTATTTGAAATGACAAAAACTCCAGTGAACGAAAACTGCTCCGCGGCAATTCTCAAAAAGCTTCCGGAAAAGCTTGGAGATCCCGGAAAATTTCTCATACCATGTGAATTTCCGGGAAAGGTTGAATGTCACGCCTTGGCCGATCTTGGTGCGAGCATCAACCTAATGCCGTTGTCCATCTGGAAGAAACTTTCTTTGCCCGAACTTACCCCCACTTGCATGACCCTCGAGCTTGCGGATCGGTCCATAACCCTTCCTAAAGGTGTAGCCGAGGATGTCTTTGTAAAAGTGGGGCAGTTCCATTTTCCAGCAGATTTTGTGGTAGTTGATTTTGACGCCGACCCCCGGGTTCCTCTCATTCTCGGAAGATCATTCTTGAGGACCGGGCGTGCTTTGATCGATGTATATGGTGAAGAAATTACTTTGCGGGTCGATAAGGAAAAAGTTACGTTCAATATTAATCCGAATTCAAAACCTCAAACCGACAAATGCAATGTCGCTACGGTTGATCAAAAGTCCGATCCCGTAATTGCTCCTAAAAGAGTTGATCCAAACCTTTCCAGATTCACGGTCAAGAGTTTGTCAAAAAACGTGCTGAGCTCAAGGCTATGAAAATCAATCCTGGATCGAGCAAATGGTTTGAGTGTTGTGCTGCAAATTCTAAGAGTGTTCTTGACGACGATGATGAAGACGAATCGGAGACTACAACGGAAGCGGTGGAAATTGCTAGCTCTAAGAGCACACCACTTGTCCCACCTCCAGAACAAGTTTATCACATCGAGATTCTTAATTCCGACTCTTCCCATCTTTCTCCTACGATGGAAGAAAATGTTATCTCTAGGGAAGAGGTCGAGGTGATCTTTGATAAAACTCCAATTTCTCCGAAAATTGTTGAGACTGACAGTGATCCGGGGGAAGATGATTCAGTAAAAATAATTGATGAACCGTTCCTTTCCCTTCCCCCGGAAGAAGTTGAAGAAGTTATTCTTGAAGAAAAGCCGTCAGATCCTTTGGAGCTCGAGCTCGAGGATGCTTGTACCGATTATGAGAGTTTTACGTTTGACACGGCTAGTGGCAATCCCACTTTTGATCTCAATCTTTCTATCCCATCTTTTGAATCCTTCTTCTTCGATATTGATCATTCGGAGGAGACGAGTAGTGGCAGTACCACTTCTCATGCTCATATCACTCCTCCCGAATATGAATCATTTCATTTTGATATGAATGATCTTTATCTCGACAAGTTCTCCGATGAACTTTATTTCTTTATATCTCCTCCAGAATATGATAAATTCTATTTTGATCTAGAGGAAGATTCTAGTCTGGGGGGAGGTGTCCCTTCTCATGAAGATTTCATCCCAACCCTCCCGCCCGAGACTTTTGACAAAATTTCTGATGATGATGAAGAGCTTATTATGATCATCATCAACATCTTTATGCTCTTCATCACATATACTGTGGCTTATCCCATCCTTCACTCCGTTGGGAGTGAGGATACCATCTTTGACCCCGATATCCCCATTTCTGATTCTTCTTTCTAAAAATACCGTGGGTATCTCATCGGAGTGGACCTTTCATATGCTTCAGTGTTTATCCAAACATCTTGAACGAAAGTCCGATAGAGATTATCTTTTCCACATGCTCCCCCATGGACAAATAAATTCGGGGTCGAGTCAAGCTCATGTGACTCGGTTACCAAAAACAAGCGCTTCGTGGGAGGCACCCCATGCTTATCCATCTATCTTCTTATCTTATTTCTAATAAAAGTGAGGAGGGCTACCTCTTCCATATCTTGTGTTTCGTGTTTTCTGTGATGTATCCAGGAATGCCCGATGATGAAGACTCTCGTGCTCGTAGTTTCCTTCACGCTACTCAAGTTTCATCATTCGCTGCTTATCGATATCCTTAATCTTATCGTTTACATCTATCTTTTGGCATAATTAATAAACGGCCTTAGATTTATGTAGGAGAACCCTTACTTTTAAGACATTGAGGACAATGTCTCGTTTTAGTCTGGGGGGGGGGGGGGGGTAATCTTGCGATTTGATTTTTGCCTTGCATTTTTGCCATGTACTCATGCAACCCGTTTTTCTCCAAAAATTGAAAAAATCCAAAAAATGAGAAAAATTTAAAATTTTTTGCAAAAATATAATAAGTTTTGACATTTTTGTTGACTTTCCGCTGGTGAGAGTAGGAATAAAATTCTGACTTGACCGGGTGTGTTGAGCCCTAGCTTGTTCCCTTAACCGTTTATAATCCATAAGCTTGTGCTAGTCTTTTACACAAGGAGCTAGAAAACGCGAATTCTTTTTAAGAGTTTGCAAGTTCCCGTATTTGACTTTATATATGCATGGCTTGATTATATGGCTAAGCTTTCGCGGATCTTATTATTTAAGATTTTAAATTTGCGAAGAACGAGAAATGATAGAGTTGTTTATAAGTTAGATTGCTAAACGTGGAGTAGTTGGATCTCTTTAGAGCTCATCAAAGTTACTTGTGGCTTTTTGTTCCCATAAGCTTGTTTCACCTTAAAAATAGAAATCTAGGAATAATTAAAGCTATTTTAGTTTTGGCGATAATTAGTTTTTATTTCTTCCTTAGAGAATCCTTGCTTATGAAAGTTGGGTACACATCAAGGTACTGTCAGTGTTACGGTGTAATAGACTATTCCATCTTGCCGGCTCACAACCGATGTTGGGATTGTTATAAAAGCCGTAGGACTTGGGATTTGGCAAAATATATAATGAATAATAATAATAATCCAAAGCCATAAAAAGTTTTCTGCATCTTGCCGGTTCGCAGCCGATGTTGTAGACTTCTAATAAAGGCAGAGGAAAAATTCCAAGGTCATAATAGACTATCACATCTTGCCGGTTCGCAGCCGATGTTGTGATTGTTATAAAGGGCCAAGGATCAATAATAATATGTGCTTAATAATGATAAAAATGCCAAACTTCGACTCCGGGGGTATCCTAATAAAGGCTTCTGTCTCTGGACTCGTAGATGAGTTGTTTCGGTCGCAAATAAAAGGGATATCCTCAAAATCGTGTTAAATCAGAGACCTTGATGTGGACCTCATTTTTGTATGCAACGGTTTTCGAGGGAAGGATTGAAAACTATTTAGCGTATAAACTAGGTATCTTTATCGGATTAAAAATTTTCGAAACGAGAACTTGAAGAAATTCATTCTCACCAAAAATAAAATAAATAGAGGAAAATAGGAATTTGGGAACGAAGAGTCCACAATTAGCTTTTCTGAGTAGTATCGGCAATCTAACTTGTAAATAACAATGATTTCGTTTTTAAGCTTAGTTTGGGGACTCGTGAAAAATCAGGGAAGACGAATTTTATCCGTATGGTCACTTCTTTATGAGTCGTGTTTCCTGCTCGAAGACCCTAAAAGTTATCGTTAGATAATGATTGTCGACAAAAGCCGTCACATGAATAATAAGAAAAATACAAAAATAGAATAAAAGGAAAAATGGGGAGTTTTTAGAACTTAAGATTTCTTGATCTCTTTTGAAAATTTTGCTACTTCTCAAAGTTAGTAAAAAGAGATTAGAAATTTTCGGTTTCAAAAACGTGTTTCTATAACATTGCATGAGGACATTGCAATATCTTAGTCTGGGGGAATTTTGGTATGTGCTAAAACACATACCATTTCTCCACCAAAACCCGGACCAAAACGACCAAAAACCCGACCATAATGCCAATAGATAGTGTGTTTTTGTGTTTTGTTTATGCAGGAATGGATATCGTGAAAAAACCGACAAAAAGACAAGAAAATCAAGAGAACGAGCACGAGATGCGGAAAAGACTTAGAGCCGAACAGGGAAAGACATACTTGGTCAAAAAGTCAAGAATCCACCCTTAGATCATACTTTGAGAAAATGGCAGCATTGGTCCTCTGATTTTCAAATTTTACATTTTTGGTCCTTTGAACATTAAAATCCTTAAACACCAAATCCGGTTCAATTAAACTAACTCAACCCAACTTAAATCCCAAACCCACCAGCCCACATTCACCCAATCCACTATCCTAGCCCAATCTTACAACCCCTTTACCCCGAAACCATAATAGAAACCCGATCCAAACCCAAAAAAAACCCGGTCAAACACTCTAATATTCACTCCAGTCAAAAAAAATAGTAAAAAAAAAAAAAAACTCATTCCCTCTCACACACCCGCGTCCCAGTTCTTCCCCCTTTCACCTTAGTTACTATTCACCATAACCCTAAATTTACCGTACGTTTATTCACCACAATTAAGGGTATTTAGGACAATCATTGGCTCTTCTAGAAGGACCTGACAAGGAGAATGACGTGTGGCAGCTGTTGATTGGACCGAACACCTCATGAAGTATGATCCTAGGGCTGAGGACGTTGGGGATTTGATCTAAGGGTGGTATTGGAATGATGAGCACACGGATTGATGAGCTGGAAGACCCAGAAGGTTCCTTGGATTGCTATAAATAGCCTCCTCCTCATCAACAGTAGAGGTGTCGATTTTTAGTGTAATTGTTAGTATAATATTTTATGTAGTTTATAGGATTTTATGCTTTTATTGTAAGTTCAAAGTTTTCAGTTGTAATTTCAATTTGGTTAATGAAATTTTTACATTTGCTCTCAATTGGTGTCTTGTTTTTAGTTCTCATTTAGTTCTTTGAACTGCTTATCTAGCTTATTTTAACTCATTTCCTAATCTCAGTTCACTTAGATTCATTTTTTTCATTTACAGTTAATTTCATCTTAAAAATATAAAAAAATATTGATAAAGTCAAAAAAATCCAAAAATAATTCTAGAACCAGCTTCAATAAGCTGTTTTATGTATTTTATAAGCTCATATAAACTATTTAGTTTAGTGTGAGCTCTTGTGGTGTTTTAATCTGAATTACTCTCATTATTCATCAAAAGTCAACGAAAGTCAAAGTTCAGCTTATTTAATAAGCTAAGCTTAATCAGAGGTGAAAGAAGGTAGCTCAAGCAGGATTGGGAAGTGCTTGGCCTATCTAAAGATAGGCTACTTTGGAAAACCCCTTTGTTCTAGCTAAGGGGTAATTCGTAAGTTCAAATTTCATTTCTAAGTTCTACTTTTCTGCATTAGTACTATTAATAAGAATTCAGTGATCATAGCTTGTTAGTAGTTAAATTGAATAGGTAATTTTTGATTAGTGGTAGTTAAGTTGATCTCAGTTGTTGTTAGTTGGATTAGTGAACATCAGTTGGTATAATAGCCATAATAGGGACTGTTTTTGAAGCTAATTTTGTTATTGTTCATTGGTCATTTGTGTGAGATTTGATGGATCATAGTTGGAATTAAAGTTGCTGTTGAAGTTAGATGTTATTGATGTTACAGTTCATATGAGATTTTTGATCATTAGTACAAATTTTGATAGCATAGACTGCCATTATAAGCTCTAAATTAAGCTAAGCATGATCTGTGATGTTCTTGTGGTTACATTGCTGTTTTCAAGTGATATTCAAGTGTTAGATTAAGTCTCACCATGTTTTGCGCCAATTTAGTATTCTGCTGTCACCAGATTGTACTAGTGTAGACCAGTTTTTAGAGCTGCTGAATTGAGAGCTTTTCTGGCTTATCCAGATCAGCTGAGGAGCTGATTATTGGCCTTAGGATAATTCATACAGTGGTTTTTCAGTTTATAATCTGGTATTGCAATTTTGAGCTTATTCCTGTGCTTATTTTGGATCTGCAAATCAGCCCAATTGAACCTGATTCTAGTCTGCACTCAGTTTTGGTCAGCTGATCTGTCCATAAGCACTTTTCAAGGATAGATTTAGATAAGCAAATGAAGTTGAAAATTGGATTTTAAAGTACATTTGGATAGCTAGTAGTTCAGAGTTGCTTTTGCCCCCATAATATTCCATCCCACGGCTTATTAGAATTGCTTATTGGAGGTTACTAGTTGGCTGTTTTAGCTCCTTTTCTGTCCTTAATAGCAGCTGTTCAAGTGCTTATCTGCTAATTCTGAGTACTTATTTGGTCACCATAAGTTGATTTGAGCTTAATGAAGTGTGTTTTCTGGGATTTGAACTTTTTGGAATTTCTAGTTCACTTTAGCTTATTTTTAGCTTATTTCCAACTGCTTATTTGCCCCGTTCTGCTTATTAGGCCTTAGTCAGTTTCTGAATTTATTTTTCTTAGATCAGAAATTTAATTTTAGAATTTCTCAAAATTTTCCAGATTTTTCCAAACTGTTTTAATATTTTTAAATCATTTAAATAGATTAAATTAGTTTTTAATTCATAAAAAAATTATTAAAAAGTCAAAAAAATATTTTTCTTTTTCCAAAAATTTTATTTTATCAGTTTTAATTTAGGAAAATTATTTTTATATTTTTAGGTTTAAAATTTTAGAAAATCACTTTTTAATTACGTTTTATAATTCGTCGCGTAACGGTTTTAAATTCAATTTTTCGTCTTTAGTTTCGCATGCTTAGCTTAATTGTTTCTTTAATCTAATTAGTTGTTTTCATTTAAATATTTTATTATTCGTAGTATAAAATCACCAATCAATCACTCTTTTTCACACACATTCACCACACGTATTCGACAACGTTAACGACAACTCGATTTTCGACCTTCATTGGGACACGACCCGGGGAAAACGCATACGTTGAGTTTTACCCTTGGAAGAAAATAATATACTTAAAAACGACTAACATCTTAACCACTATCAGAGTCAGGGTGTTCAGAGACCTTATGGGCGTACACTCCGTACCTCCTGACCCATTACCAGGTATGAACTGATCCCTCAAGTGCACTAAATTTTCCAACAATCCTCCCCAAATTCAGTTCACTTCCTTTGCATGAAAATTAAACATTAAACAAAACAAGTGCATAAACGAAAATATCCTGAGGATTGAATTTCCATCTTAGTACATTACACGTTCAAATATTCGAGAATCAGGGTGTTCTAAGAATTGAACCCTTCAACCCATTTGAATACCTGAAGATAAAATACACACAAGTTTTCAAACACTTAAACGCTCCTGACACTTTACAAGCCATGTGTCCATATCCAATTCATAAATGTTGCAAGAGCCAAAAGTCCTAAGCTCCCTGAAGCGGCAAAACTTCAACATTCACATAGGTGGTTCCTCTTTATTCATGCTCCTGCCAAGCACTTTTTCAAAGAAATTAACCATTAAGAAGTAAAGACTTCATCCTCCTTTCCAGCAGGTTCTGAGCACAACCTTGGGATGATTGTAAACATGTGCTCCAGTCCACTGAATGTTCAGCTTTCCACATTGAACTCAGCTCCCAAGTTTCCTCAGGAGGGAGTTGGGTGTCTTAGCATTCAGTGACTAAGTTGGACTTAAACCCATCCCTTTAGCAGACTTTATAACCAAGTCTCTAGCCAATCCCTTCGTCAAGTGATCAGCTAAATTTTGTTGAGATCTTACAAACTCTATAGATACCACCCCATTCATGATAAGCTCACGAATCATGCTATGCCTGACACCTAAGTGTCTAGACTTCCCATTGTACATCTGGCTATAAGCCTTTGCCAATGTAGCAGCACTATCACAACGGATAGAAATAGGTGCTATAGGTTTAGGCCACAATGGAATCTCAAGAAGCAAGTTTTTCAACCATTCAGCTTCTTTACCAGCAGCTGCTAAAGCCACAAATTCATATTCCATTGTTGAACTGGTGATACAAGTTTGCTTCTTGGATGCCCAAGAAATTGCACCTCCACCAAGTAGGAATACCCAGCCACTGGTAGACGAATTATCTTCAGTGTTACTGATCCAACTTGCATCAGTGTATCCTTCCAACACTGAAGGATAACCAGTATATGAGAGACTATAATCCATAGTTCTCTTCAAATACTTCAGTACCCTCTGAATTGCTTGCCAATGTTGAGCACTAGGATTACTAGTATACCTGCTCAGTTTTCCTACTGCAAAAGCAATATCAGGCCTGGTACAAGTCATGGCATACATCAGGCAGCCAATCACCCTAGAATACTCAAGTTGAGATACAGCTTTGCCAGTATTAGGCATTAGCTTCTCAGTAGTATCCATAGGTGTACTCACTGGAGTACAATCAGAGTGGTTGAATTTCCTCAGTACCTTCTCAATATAATGAGATTGAGTGATAGAAATTCCCTTACTCTCATGTTTGATCCTTATACCAAGGATAACATCAGCCTCCCCCATGTCTTTCATAGAGAACCTTGATGACAAAAATTCCTTTGTCAGGTCAACTTGATTTTGGTCAGTGCCAAAGATCAGCATGTCATCAACATATAGAAAAATGATGACTCCTTTACCAGATTCATCAAATTTGCTATACACATATTTGTCAGACTGGTTAAGTAAATAACCACTAGACAAAACCACTTCATCAAATTTTTGATGCCATTGCTTAGGTGCCTGCTTCAGTCCATATAAGGACTTAATCAGTTTACACACCTTGTTTTCATTGCCAGGCATGATGAAGCCCTAAGGTTGGTTCATATAAACCTCCTCATCCAATTCACCATTTAAGAAGGCTGTCTTCACATCCATCTGATGAATAATCAGATTGTGAATTGATGCCAAAGCAATCAGCAATCTTATGGTACTGATACGAGCCACGGGGGCATAAGTATCAAAGTAATCAATCCCTGACTTTTGTTTAAAGCCCTGAATGACTAGTCTAGCCTTGAACTTTTCAATAGTTCCATCTACCTTCATTTTCCTTTTGAAAATCCATTTGCAACCCAAAGGTTTGCAACCAGGTGGTAGATCAGCCAACACCCAAGTGTTGTTGCCCATGATGGAGTCCATCTCATCATTTATTGCTTCTTTCCAGAAAGCAACATCCTGAGACTTCATTGCTTCATCAAATGTCTTGAGGTCATCCTCAACATTAAAGCAATAGGAGTGTTGGTCAGAGACCTCATCCCTTGTTCCTTCAATTCAGTATAATTGAAACTCAGGTCCAAAAGACTTTGGAGTCCTGATCCGTTTGCTCTTTCTGAGCTCAGGTTCAGGTTCCTGAACCACAATCTCATCAGGGACCTCTGATACACCAATGCCATTGGTTTCATTAGGAATCCTTTGACTTGGTCTTGGGACTGATGAGAATCTATTCTCATCAAAGATAGCATCCCTTGATTCAATTATTGAATTAATTGAAACAAATTCATTAGGTTCAATAACATAGAACCTATAAGCCTTGGAATGCTCAGCATATCCAACAAAGATGCATTCAATGCCTCTTTCACCCAAAGTTTTCATCTTTGGATCAGGGAGTCTTACAACTGCCCTACAACCCCAGACCCTGTGATAGTTCAAGTTGGGTTCTTTTTAGTCCAGAGTTCATAAGGGGTTGTCTTGTTCCTTTTGTTGGGAACCCTATTTAATAAATAGCAAGCTGTTAACATAGCTTCACCCCATAACCCTTGCCTGAGTCCAGAATAGGACAACATGGAATTAACCATTTCCTTCAGCACTCGGCTTTTCCTTTCAGAAATACCATTTTGCTGAGGAGTATAAGGGGCAGTCGTTCATGGATTATACCAACAGACTGGAAGTACAGAGTATCCATGTACTCACCTCCCCTATCAGTCCTTAATCTTTTGATCAGGGACCCAAGTTGTAATTCAACTTCAGTTTTAAATACCTTGAATTTATCTAATGCTTCATCCGTAGTATGTAACAGATAGACATAAAAAAACCTAAAAGCATCATCAATAAATGTCATGAAGTACTTTTTATTCCCCAAAGAGGGAGTGGCATGCAAATCACACAGGTCACTGTGTATTAGCTCTAAGAGCTCAGTCTCACGTTTTACACCCTGAAAAGGTTTCTTAGTTATTTTGGTCAACATGCAAGTCTTACACTTTTCAATATCCATGTCGAATGCTGGGATTAACCCATCCTTAGACATATCTTGCATCCTTTTATAGTGTACATGGCCAAGTCTAGCATGCCAGAGGGTAGAGTCGTTAATTTTAGAGGTTGACATAAAGGCTGAATTAACAACATTAGTGACAATATTAAGTCTAAACATTTGATTACACAAATAGCCAAAACCAATAAACACACCATGTTTAGACAATATAAATTTATCAGATTCAATAACTTGTTTATATCCATGATTATTCAAAACACTACTTGAAACCAAGTTCTTCCTTATATCAGGAACATGAATAACATTAAACAAAGTTACAATCTTTACAGAACTAAAACTAAGATCCACACAACCACGACCATGCACCAGGGCTGTTGACTCATTTCCCATGTGAAGAATAGAACCATCATTCAGTGACTCATACGTCTTGAACCAGTGTCTATCTTTGCACACATGAACAGTTGCTCCAGATTCAACCCACCACGCAACATCATCATCCTGCACATAGTTAGATTCAGATACATATGTAATATAATAAACCTGAAAAGATTTATTAAACATATTCTGACCTTTCAGTGAGTTGGTAGAACCCCCACTCCCTGAACCACTAGTGCCTAAACCATTGGCTTTACCACCAACCTTAACACCTTTGCAATCCCTTTTAATGTGACCAGATTTGCCACATTTCCAACAAGTAGGTGTTGCCTTCTTGCTTGGATCAGCCCTTGTGTTATCATGATGTTTACGTTTGCCCTTGTTGTCATTGTACCTGGTGGATTTGTTATGTTCCACCATATTGACAACAGATGCACCAGTAGCATTGCTACTATTTGGCTTGTCACTATCCTGCGCCCTGAGGGATTCCTCAATACGCAGATGACTGCCCAACTGAACAAGAGTCAGTTCTTCCTTCTTATGTTTCAATGTATGCTTGAAATCTTTCCAAGAAGGTGGTAGTTTGTCAATGATACAAGAGACTGAAATAGCCTCATCCATGTTCATTTTATGTTGTGTAAACCTTCCAAGTATACCAAGAAGTTCATTGTATTGTTCCATAACTGGTCTTGAATCAGTCATTTTGTAATTTGTGAAATTACTTACAAGAAACTTCTTACTTGATGCATCATCAGCCATATATTTGGCATCCAAGGAATCCCATAGTTCTTTGGAAGATTCAACATTCTGATAAATATCAAAGAGAGAATCAGACATGCCATTTAGGATTAAACCTCTGCAAATGTAATCATCATTCTCCCATTTGCTCCTCTTCCTTATTTGTTCCATAGTTGCATCATCACCATCTTCAGGAATAGGAGTGCTCAGAACATACACCACACTCATGCTTGAAAGCAAGAAGTGCATCTTCTTCTGCCATCGTCTAAAATCCACCCCTTCAAACTTATCAAGCTTGGCAAAGTTTGAAGCCATGTGTTTTATAGCAGCAGCAGCCTTTGATTATCACAAAATAGTTTACTTTGATTGTTGGTTGGTTTGCAGCCCAGAACAGGGTGAAGATAATCAATTGCCTAGCTAATTACCAATGAATGGTTACTGGATATCACTTGGAATCGTGTAATCACTTTCCAAAGTAAACTATTCGACCCTAATGCCTGGGTATCACGAATATCTACTTGGGATAAGACCAAATGTATGTTATTGAATTAGGCACAAATCAATAACCCTTTGCGTATAAGTGTTATGTGTTTTCTGTTGTCTATGTCTATGCAGTTGTGTTTGATCTCGCATTTATAGGTAAGATCACTCAACCCTAGTCAATGGAATTATGAGTGATTAACGGCCCATTAATCACCACATAATTTGCCTCCATAATAATAGGAATTAGTGGTTACATGACCAATTAAACGTGGTCATTAAAGCAGTCTTAACTGCCACTTGAATAGGTCAAAGCCGTTACAAGTTAGTTATGAATCAGTCCCTGATGGTTGCTCCCTGAGTATGTTCACTGAGAGGTTCACTCCCTGAAGACATGAACTCTCTGATGAAACAACTCCCTGATGAGATCCTTCAGCCTGAGCTGAACTCATCAGATGATGAATACCGTTCAGTCCAGAATGTCACTCACTGACGAGTGCACTCACTGAACTTCATCAGTCTGAACCATACTTAACCACTATCAGAGTCAGGGTGTTCAGGGACCTTATGGGCGTACACTCCGTACCTCCTGACCCATTACCAGGTATGAACTGATCCCTCAAGTGCACTAAATTTTCCAACAGCAACAACGTACCTGTAAGCACTTCCTAACACGGATATACCAGTCACGGGTGTCGTAGTCATATGTGTCGCCGCTATCATAGAATGTTACCACTCCTGAGGGTATATGAAAATGGGCAAGACACCAGTGTTTGTCCGTTTCATTGATCGGAATAAAAACCTACAATATAAATGATTTCTGATAAATCCTTATACTAGGCGACATATCTATGTCCATAAATACTTATACTAGATTTAAATGGACAAAAGACCAGACTCTGTAATCGTTTGGAAATATTTTAAGTCGTTAGTGTGTAACCGTCGTTGGATTGAGGGAGAACCACATATAGACATGATATAACTGATGCTTCAGTGGGTATTCATGAATAACCAGTAAATGTCAAACCAATCAAATGAAAGTAGTGAAGGATAAAGTGAACCAGATGGTATTTATGAATAATGAACCTTGTATTTAAGTTAACCAAAATGGTCATATAAAAACACTTGAGTCATCATCTAAATTTAAGCATACGCAAATAAACGTAGTACATGATCAACATCGCTCCATGGACAGGGATACCTCTGGCCATCTGCATAAAATGATGGTGTGCCATTTTGAAGAAGAAGCTGAACAAAGTAACAACTAACCATCGCCCAGTTTGCATTATTAGGTCTTACATGCCACATGTAGTCAACCCACAAGTCTATGTGCTGCGAATTTAACAAAAAAGAATAAGTATTTTAAGAAAGGGTGAGAGGCAAATATGATACAGAAAACATGAATTAAAGTATGCATGTATGCTCACCTGCTCAGTTAGCCAACCTTTTCTAGCAGGGTCTAAGCAAACTAAGCGTAGCCAGAAATTTTGGTCAACGGTGTAGTCTTCAGACCATGGAAATTTACACTTATGAGTGTACCCCGGTTGACCAAGAAATACTTCAATATCATCGGTAAGCCAGACATTTTCCACAGTATGGAACCATCGAGATAGATCCTACAAACGTGGATCAATTTATAAGATAGAATGTAAAAGAGGTAACAAAAGAAAATGTCAACTAAATTTAGTTCATGGCAATACCTCAACCCAAGGCTGAACTCTTGTCAGCAATTCAGCAATAGTTGGGTCATTAACGTTAGGACCGTGTTTTTTAATTCTCTGCCAAACCCGTTCCGCATTGTTTGATTTCGAAACAGGTTCCAAATAATTTCGCCTCTTGCTCGGTGGTAACCGAGCCAAATATCTTTGATAGTGTTCTGAATTCATAAAAGTTATTCTTTTTTTCTTCTCCTCCTCCTCCATCTTCAACATGTTATCTTCTTCCAAGCGCAACCTCGTAGCCTCTTCCTGTCTTTTCATGTTCTCTTCTGCCATCATCTTCTCTTCTTCTAACTGCAACCTCTCTTCCTCTGCCAACGCCAATCTCAATTCCTCTTGAATAAGATACTCCTGAAACAGGATATTGCGGATTACATATGCCGCACAAATAATATTACGGTATACATCGGGTATACAAATAAGTTGGAATAACGTATTCTACCTGAGCAAGTTCTTCATCAGAATCAGGCAAGGCAATCAATTTCAGGTAAATATTGTTAAGTGAATCGCAAAATTCAGACCTCGTGTTTGGAAAATGTGATTCAATATCCAGTTTCTCCTATGAAATCATTATATTTTTTGTAAAAGTACAGAGTGGATGTGAAAGTAGATACTCATTTTTTGAAAAAATGTACCTGTAGTCCGCCAGCTCTGTCACGAGCAAGAACCTGTAAGATTTGAACTTGTATTAAAAACCCGTATATAACAGGTAATACAGAGTGCATACTATTGATATATTATGCTGAATAAAACGCAACCTCAATAATAATCTCAAGTTTCAATACTTGGCGATTCAGCTCAGCAACGACACGATCCTTAAGCCTCTTGGTTGTTGAACTATTACCAGTCCTGCGTTGAGTGAAATTTACTTTGAACGACTCAGTGACCCATTTGCGTGCCTTTTCCAACCTGTTAAGATAAGCATCGAAGAGGGTGTAATTGGATGTGACTGCAGCCCTGGAAACGTAGTTTTTGAAAAATTCTTGGCTATGTATCTACCATGAAGACTCGTACTCAGGTGTATTCGGTCTGAGATCAAAACGTGTACTCGACTCCTACAAATAAATGGGGACAAATAACATATGTAACCTTAAAAGTATTTGACTATTTATTTTACGTAAAATAAACTAGAAAAAGAGTAACCTTTGAAAAAAGGTAGGAACGGTCACTTCTTTTGAATATCGACTTCCTAGACCATGCAATAGCTCTTGGAATCACATTTGGGTCTTTACTCCACCAACGTTCACATCTTTCAAAAGACTCGAGTATCCAAATCTAAACAAATTGTAAAACACAAACATATCAATTTAACAGTCCGTCAAAATGTTCGGCTGCAAAATATTATTAATAAAAAGAAATACAAACCTGGAAAGCAAATACAAATCCAGACAAAGTATATGTCGGAACATACTTTGGGTTTTTCTTCAATCCTAAAAGGTGGTTATCCGTGTGCTTATCCATTAGATTATGTAGTTGGTCGTATAAATAGGTCCAAATATGTTCGCCCCACGGAAATGCATTCCAAGCTTCTAGATTTTCAACCAACCTCATCAATGTGTCATCAACTTGGCATGTCAACAAACGACCCATAAAGATAACCTCTAAGACTAACAAAAGAGATATCCGTATTGCGTCTTCATCAGATAGCTTCTGAAACTGCTCTTCATCCTCGATGACACCAATAAGGTCTAAGTTGGTTACAATCAACCCTTTCTTGTCAGGAAATACCCTATCACGAAATTTGAGATCACCAGAAGTGTATAACTCAAAGCTCACACTTCCAAACCGCAACCCCGTAATTAGACAAAACTCAGGACGACCAAAATGCAGAGTATGTCCATCTAGGTAATAGATAAAGGGCATATCATAATGAGAGTCGTCCACTCTTCTTTGTTTCCGTACCATATAGTCTATGAGGTGTGTTTCATGTTCAAAGTATAACAGATCCAACCATTGTCCAAAGCAGGTACTCCTAAACAAGTTCCGTCGTTTTGCGTCTAATTTCTGATTTATTAACCAAAAGTAGTTCAGTTTACTCCTAATGATTAGTTTGGCTTCATAGTCCTAAAAGGAAAAAATAAGTTAACTCAGAACATACAATTCATAACAAATTAAGTTTGAAGACATGTATACAGGCGGCGTAAACACTATTATAAAGAGTTCAGGTGATACATACAAACGCATAGTTAATAATCATTCAATGCCTAATTCAATGCTTGAACCTTGTCCCCTTTAGATGACTTCTAGTTGGCTAGTAATTACAACTTAAGTACAACCCCTTAGTATTGGACCATACTAAGGGGGTGTTTTGTTTACGGGTATTTGTGTGCTTATGACCTTATTTGATTCAGGCCTGGCGTATCATTCACCCCATATTTCCAGTAAATTTTCAGACTTATAAGTGATGACACATTATGAACCAACAAGTCTCAAGTAAAGCCTCTAAATCGTGGCTTATCAAATATAACCCAAAACACAAATAAAATCATAATCCACATAAAAGCTTAAACAAACAAACAACACTAAAAACATCTCCAATAACGTATATGCTTAAACAACATTGGATACTATCAATGGATAATCAAATGTGATCCAACATGATCATAACACACATGGATGCTTAAACAAGGACACCCAAACTATAAACCAACCAATCATTGTACAATCCAAGTAACACCTATCTAAGATACAAATTAATACAATGCCAACCTTTGATAAACTATAACGATTAACCATAACATTGCAATTATATGAATGTAGTTCAATAACATGGCATAAAAAACTTTTGGTCTAAATCAGGTCAATAGAAAAACTAAATAAACATAAAATCAATAACGATACAAAACATATGTAATAAACATTCGTAATAGGATTTACATACCCTGTTATACCACATTTTGGCTAATAAAATCAACAATCGATGGTATTCTTGATTTTATTGGATCACTGTTCAATGAACAGTGAAGCTGTTTTCAGCTGAGAATCAGGCAAAACAACCGGAGTAGATTGGATATTAAAATAATAGTGTAACAAGATAAACAAGCGCGAACATAAACCGAGTATGTTTTTTGTGTGTGTGACAGTGAAACGAGATGGAGGGAAGAAGGTATATGATGATAGAGGAGAGACTGTTTGTTTTTAAAGTTTGTTTTTTTTTTTTTTTTTTTTTCGTATACGGTCTGCACAAAAGTCAATGGAGTAAATAGTGTATAATATGTAAAATGACCAAAAAACCAGTTGCCCAATATACGGTTGCCCAACAACTACTAGTTGCCCAAAAAACACTACGTGACACATGTCACCCTCCGACGCAAGCTGCCCAATTGTACGAGTTGCCCTGGTCTAATATCATAATTTTCTGAGATCGGGTCGGATAAGCAAACGCATTGGACAACTGGGGCATTGTAATAATTATCCCTTGTCTTTATTATATAATCTCATACAATTTAATGCAATAAAATACAGTAACATAATAATGTAATATAACATTAATGCCTTTTCATAAATAGAACAATAATTATTCCATGAACTAGAAATCAATGCCATCCAAAAAATAAATTGATGACATATCTTTGTCTCTATTATATATAAGGGATTTGCTAAACAATTTTCACCGAGCAATACTTATAGCAACAATTAATATGAATATAAAATGAAGCTTGAACTTTGTTAAATTAAAAATGATATATATTTAAGTTAATTTTTATGTTCATTTATTGTTCATTAAATATTTAACTACTTTAAATATAAAAAGAACAAATTATTTAATGTGCATTAGGCTATGCACAGTCGAACGGATTAAATCAGTCAAGGCATAGGGTCGACCGATATTAAAGTCGGTCGAGCCCAATGTGAGGGAAAAAAATATCGGTCGTTGGTCAAGTTTTGGCAATATGGGTCACAAATTCGACCGATTGCACAAACACTTAAATCCAAAAAAACTTATCATTTTATATTTAAAAAAAAAAAAAAAAAAAAAAAAAAAAAAAAAAAAAAAAATTACACTTTACCACTTTACAACCTTATAAATACCAACCTCAAACACACGTCTAAACACACAATTTCAAACAACATTTCTATCAATACCTTCAAACACATTCTTTTAATTCTGTCTTACGAGCTATTTTTTGGTTCTTCGTCTTCCGACGATGATGAAGTTATGAGTGAGTTTACGGAGTTTGCGGAGTTTGCTTGGAACGCGTACCAAGCATCACAGCCAAAAGTTCGACGAAGGTACATACGTAGGGATCATGAGGGTGCTCATAATCGTTTAGTGGCGGCATACTTCTCCGAAAACCCGCAGTTCGACGAAAGAACATTCCGTCGGCGGTTCTGAATGAGCCGAGAACTATTCACACAAATTGTTCGAGAGGTAACCGATTATTCTCGTTATTTTCAACAAACTCTTGATGCTAGGGGCATACCTGGTATTAGCCCATTGGTCAAGTGTACTGCGGTAATTCGTCAATTGGGATACGCGACCGTTCTTAATTCTCTTGACGAGAATCTGCAAGTGGCTGCAACAACATCCCGTGAATGTCTCCGTAAGTTTTACAAGGCTATCATGGAGTTATATGGTGTTGAGTTTTTGCGAAAGCCCACGTATTCTGAAGAATTTTTTTAATGTTATTTGAATAGTTTACGTAATGTTTTTTAATGTTTATTTGAATAATTTATGTAATGTTTTTGTTTTTAATGAATTTTAAATTTGTTGTTTAAAATATTTGAATTAAAAAAAAAAAAAAAAAAAAAAAAAAAAAAAAAAAAAAACTCGGTCACCGACTGTGGCAATTTGGTCGTGTCTGGTCATCGGAGAGAGAAAGCTGATGTGGCAGGGTCATGCCGAGTCACGACTATGTCCAGCCTTAAGCATTACCCAGTGGCCATTGTTTAGCAAATCACTATATATAAAGCATTTAAGACTTTGAGATGCGATCCTTTAAAAGTAAAGAAAATTAAAAATGCTAGAAAGCCACTCACAATGTGACAAGTGTCCACCACCCACTCCCTCCATTTTTTCTTATTAAATTCGGTTAAGGGGCATTTTGGTCCTTTTAACCCCTTTTTTTATTCCACCTCAAAACTTTAAACGTAAATAACTTTCAAACGATAAACTTTTATGAAAAACCGATTTTACCATAATTTTTTTAATTTAATTCTCTTTAATTTGGTATGCATTATGATATATGAATCGCAACTTTTTTTTTTCAACTTTTTAAGTGGGTGTTGATTTTCTTGAAATTTTTGGCATTTTCAACTCTAATTTTGCCTAGTTTAAAGGCCAAATTTTGCAAAACTTAAAACACGAAAGTTGTAGCTTTTTGGCCATTCTTTACCCATAAATTTGAATCACTCAAATCCGATATAATATGAGTGAGATATCGCACGTTAAAGATGAACAATAACTGATGAACGTTATCAAAAATAACTGATGAACGTTATCAAAAATAACTGATGAACAATATAAAAAATAACTAATGAACGTTATTTTTTCAATAAATGCTGAACATTATAAAAGATAACTGATGAACGTAATAAAAAATAACTGATGAACAATATAAAAAATAACTGATGAACCTAAACACTTTGAAACACAACCGACGCTAACTGATGAACCTAAACACTATGAAACACAACCAACGCTAACTGATGAACCAAAACACTTTGAAAAACAACCGACGCTAACTGATGAACCTAAACACTTTGAAAAACAACCGACGCTAACTGATGAACCTAAACACTTTGAAAAACAACCGACGCTAACTGATGAACCAAAACACTTTGAAAAACAACCGACGCTAACTGATGAACCTAAACACTTTGAAACACAACCGACGCTAACTGATGAACCAAAACACTTTGAAAAACAACCGACGCTAACTGATGAACCTAAACACTTTGAAAAACAACCGACGCTAACTAATGAACCTAAACACTTTGAAACACAACCGACGCTAACTGATGAACCAAAATACTTTGAAAAACAACCGACGCTAACTGATGAACCTAAACACTTCGAAAAACAACCGACGCTAACTGATGAACCTAAACACTTTGAAACACAACCGACGCTAACTGATGAACCAAAACACTTTGAAAAACAACCGACGCTAACTGATGAACCTAAACACTTTGAAACACAACCGACGCTAACTGATGAACTAAAACAGTTTGAAAAACAATCAACGTTAACTGACACTAACTGATGAACCAAAACACTTTGAAAAACAACCGACGCTGACTGATGAACCTAAACACTTGAAACACAACCGACGCTAACTGATGAACCAAAACACTTTGAAAAACAACCGACACTAACTGATGAACCTAAACACTTTGAAAAACAATCGACGCTAACTGATGAACCTAAACACTTTGAAAAACAATCGACGCTAACTGATGAACCTAAACACTTTGAAACACAACCGACGCTAACTGATGAACCAAAACACTTTGAGAAACAACCGACGCTAATTGATGAACCTAAACACTTTGAAACACAACCGACGCTAACTGATGAACCAAAACACTTTGAAAAACAACCGACGTTAAGTGATGAACCTAAACACTTTGAAAAACAACCGGCGCTAACTGATGAACCAAAACACTTTGAAACACAACCGACGCTAACTGATGAACCTAAACACTTTGAAAAACAACCGACGCTAACTGATGAACAATATTAAAAATAACTGATGAACGTTATTTTTTCGAAAACTGCTAAACATTGTAAAAAATAACTAATGAACGTTATAAAAAAATAACTGATGAACAATATCAAAAATAATTGATGAACTGATAAACATTGTGTTTTTATTAGAAAAATTGATGAACTGATGAACAATACTAACTTGAACTAATGAACATTATAAAAAATAACTGATGAACAAAATTAACCGATGACCAAAACTCGCTGATGAACTGATGAACAAGTATAACTGATGAACAAAGACTCACTGATGAACTGATGAACAAGTATAACTGATGAACAAAGACTCACTGATGAACAAACTAACTGATGAACTGATAATCATTATGGCCTAACTGATGAACATTGTCTTTTTTTTATAGAAAACTGATGAACAACATAATTTTGTTTAGAAAACTGATAAAAAAAGGTGATATAACTAATGAACATTATGATGTACAACTTTTTTTTTATTGATGAACAATACTTTTATTGATGAGCAACATCTATACTATCTAATATACAGCAATAGAAAAAGACCATGAATGCCCTTATGAAAAAGAAATGCTGAAATTCTAAGATGTCCACATTAGTCATTTTACTTTAATAATCTTGAAATAAACACTAATTACATATAACATAACATAGATAATTCTCATATAAATGTTCACTATGAGAGTGTTTGTTTAAGCTTATATGCCACCTTATGGGCTCATTCAATTTCAGCTTATATTTCACAAGCCTTAATTTATAAGCTTATTATGATATAAGCTGCCTATATAAGCCAATAAGTCTCAAAATAAGCAATAAATTTGAAGCTTACAAAATATAATCCGAAATCAAATAATCCCACAAATAAGCTTAAACAAACACTCCGTATACAACTAAATAATCATAACATAAATCACATACAAATAAAAAATAAATATTGACTGAATAAGATTTATTTAAAAAAATAAAAAAAAAAAAAAAAAAAAAAAAAAAAAGTACCTGAACTCTCGTCGTAAGACCATTTGTTAAACAACAAAATACCGCTGCTAGCCTTGTTTTCATCCACAATCGCTGCTACAACCTCCGTTGCTTCAAAATACAATAAAATATATTACATCAACATCATCAGCTTTCATATTATTCAGACCTCAAATAATATTTTCATTCATTCATCAACAAGTAAACAACACCTCATTTCAAGATCACATTCATTCTGGCGTCTATGATTGTTTGATTTGAGTGGTTAATATTTGATTTGAGTGGTTAATATTGAGATCCAGTTTCAGTTTCAGTTTCAAGATCACATTCATTCTGGCGTCTATGATCAATGATCAATTATTATCTCCGTCACGAGCTCTGACTGTACAGCAAGGTGGTGCTAATGAAGGCGAGTTGTTGTTTGGTTTAATCGGATCGGAGAGTGTTTGCGGTGTTTATTCCATTTGAGATGAGGCATTGAGAAGTTGTGTAGTGTTTGTGATTTTAATGGTGCTGGTGACGGTGCAATGGTCGTGACAGTGATGAGATCACCGGAGATAGTCATTTGTTTTTTCCTTTGAGATTGGGGAACTGATGAGAAAGAAAGAGGGAATGGAGATAAAGAAATAAAGAAGTAGAATGACCAGGATGCCCCTATATGTATATGTCTCTTTTTAATTTGATAAGATCTTGAATTATGATCCAATGGTTGTAAATACTTTTTAGACTTTGTCAAATAATCACACTTTGCAAATGATCCACAACCTTAGGACTTTTATTTAAGAAGTATTAAAATTTTAGGAGAATTACATGTATATCCTTGCAAAATCTTCAATTACATCAATATCCTTGCAAATTTAATAATTACGTCAATATTATTTTAAAAGTTAAAACTCTCACATAAGTCCAAATTAAAAGTATATATTAAACCACAAGGGAAACGGTGCCGTTTTGCACGCCGTTTTCCCGCCAAATTTCCGGCCCAATTGTTGGGCTGTTTTAAGCCCTATCATATACTGTAATCAACATTGCTTCTTATCCAGTCCAAAAAAAATCAGTAGATAAGTATTGTGAGATCCAGATTCCACAGACATTATCCCTTTTCGTGAAACCCTAATTTGCTCTTTCAAGCAGCAGCAGCAGCAGCTCAACAGGTATTGGTAAAGGAGGGGGTCGTTACTAATTTGTCGAGGATGAAGCCACATGATGAAACACTATCTAAAGGAGATCCTGGGTTCTGTTGCTGGGTTTTGTTGTTGATATAATCACTCAAGGTATTTTAATCATCAGGTGCGTTTTTATTTACCTAATAATTTGTCCTTTATATTCAGATTTATACAAAAAATTGAATTGTGAAATTAGGGTTTTGTTCTTAAAATTAGGCTTTTGAGTGCGTTATTTCGATTTTATCATAGATGGAAGCTACCAGATAATCAATCATCATCATAAATTAATGAATGATCGAAGTGGTGTTGAGGGTTTGAAGAAAAGAGAAATTGGTGCTGTTTGAAGAAAAGAGAAAATGGTGTCATAGCTGGATTTGGATTTTGGAGCTTTTATTTGAGGTGACATATATTTTTCTCAGTTTTTTTTTTTTTTTTACATTTTCGACTTCCAGCTTTTTAGATGCTTTAGTAGTCCAGTTTGTGTTTTGTTGGTACCTTTCCGTTCTTCTTCAAATTTGATGCGTATAGTTTGTTTGGTTATTTAATCTCGAAACTGACATTAAGAGGGTGTTTGGGATTGTTTATATAAGTGCTGATTTACTTATCCTCTTAAGTAGATTATCGGTTTTGAGTGCTTGGATAAATTGCCTAGGTATGGGTTTGGTTTTGTGTTTCTAGGTATCTAGAAAAATGTTTGAACACGAAGCCGGAACTTCAGTTGGAGGTATTAAGAGATGTGGTGCTGGAATTAAAGTGGTTACATTTCCGCGGTGGGAGCTTGATGAAGGTGAGGTTGATAATAAGAAACAGAGGAGCATAGCTGATGATATTGTCGTTGTCTTGAACGATGTTACAGAGGAGCTGACAGAAAATGGTACGGATAGTATTAGAAACAGTGCCGCACAAGTATATTTACTAAAACTTAAAAAAAAGCGAAACTAATTTAACTGTTATGAATTAAATTGGAAATTTTTAAAATTTTTAGATTCTTTGCAGTCTGTTTATATGACTTAATTATGATCAGCTTATGTATTGTAATGGGATATCTAAATGTACACCCCCTTTACGTGAGCTTTTTGCACGATTATATTGGTTTATATTATATCATGTTTGTGTCTACTTATACTGATTAGAAAGAAATGGTGACTTTCAGGTTATGGTCTTAGCTCAGTGGAGAATTGTGTCTCCGTGTTTGTTTATCACTTGCACTACAATTGAGATAAAAATAATGGAAATCCTATTCACACGTCCTTGAACAATACACAAATGCAACCCACTTTCCCTCCAGGTATGATGTGTTTAGCAATTGGCAGTTTTCCTCACTTTTAGTACACTCATCTGTTGTACCTTTGAAATTACAGTCAATGGCCAGTGTGCGTATGATGCTCGCAAAAGGAGGTTCAGCCGAATATCGTATGTTCCAATATTAATGCACTTACATTGTAAAATTTTTAGTCGACCTCAGTTAGCGTGTTTCTAATCTTTTTGTGTTCCAATCATTGTAGACGCACGTGATCCACGGGGTCAGTCTTCAACAACAGCTGACGTGCCAGCAGTCATACCAGCAACAACACGTCGACGTTAGTGGGCCGACTTTTTCTCTCTGATTTCCGTATAGGAAGTTAAGGCTTCTTGAATATAGTTCGCAACATGGTAATTGAATTCAGGAAAATGCACCATTTTCTTGAATATAGTACCCAAATTTCTAAGTATCATATAAAGGTTATTGCTTTAAAAGGCTATTGGTTTTGTGGCCATTTGATTTTTTTAGTAAAGAAATAAGAAAAAAGTTTCTTGAAACTAAAAGCGGTGTTAGCGATATTTAGATATTTTGCACGCTATTAAAACTAAACGACGCAAAAAAGAGATAAAAAAATCATACAGATATGGAGCTGAGTTGGAAAACACATGATAAGGCAAAACACATGAATCGCTTAATTTTTCAGAATTTGTGATGCTATGTGCATTTTTATCTCATGTGTCTTCTTTCTTTTAGGCAATTTCTTGCAAGTTAATGTTTGTTTTCCATTTTGCAGCGTATTCACTTAACAGCAGTTTCGACCAATGGGCAAAGGTGAATGAATCACTGAAGCTGTGTGCCTCAAGCATGATTAGGCAAAATGTTAGGTACCTGAATTAACGCATAAGATGACGTGCACGCATATCATGGTTGCCGATTCTCTATGTTAGGTACTAACGAATGTTATTTTCTCAATTGTTTTTGTATCGTAGTATATCTTTAGTGTTATATTGATGAGTTTGAGTAGGTTAATGACCACAATTCGGTATCATCAACCCATGTTTTGATGTTGGTGTCAAGGAACTTGAGCCATCGACTGGTATGCTTCTTGTTGGGAATAAAATGTTCAAAGTCAAATAGCCTGCCAAAGATGTCAAAGAGCCTGCTAGTTGATTTTGAAGTGTATGAAGATGTTCTACCAGTACCTTCTGGGTAGAAGGTACTGCTAGTTGATGAAGAGCCTGCCAAGCTTATGTCAAGTCGATTAGATATTTTGTAATAGATATTTAGTTGAATTATTAGTCTTTGTACATTGTTATACGTTATGTAGAAGTAGTTTAGTCTTCTGTGGTGTACAGAAGAATATTATCAGAGTTGTACATTGGTAGTTGTATTTAATTGTAGGCGCCAATATAGTCAAAATATAGTATTATATTCTACCACTTGACCTACTTTTTAATAAGGTGTCCTTATCTTATAAAAGGATACCTTAGTCACACTTCATGCATGCATCTCTTCAACCATTAACCAAAACCAGAACAAACTCTCAAGTAACTTAGTTACTCAATTCACAAATCCTTTTACAATCTTAGATTCAAGATTACTTTGTAATCCCGGTGATATTTAGATCATCCGTATTATTTCATCAATAATATTGAATCGTTTTGTGTTAACCAAAGTTGTGTTCTTTGATCATTGCATACTCACGTTTACTTAAACTCACCACCTTGTGTTCTTTTAAAGTGTGTTGTAGTAGATTCCGCATGCTAAACACATTCAATACATAAATATCTAAAACAAACAAACACCTTTCCACAAGTGGTATCAGAGCTAGGCTTGATATTTACTAATTTTAAAAGAACAATGGATGTTGAACATATTCAAACAAATGTTGCAGCTAAACTTCCATTACTTAAGCAAAATGAGTTTGAAATGTGGCGACTAAGGGTAGAACAATACTTTCAAGTGCAGGACTATGCACTTTGGGAGATCATTGAATAAGGCAACTCATTTAAACCCTCAATCACCACTACAACAGTAAATGATGCTCTTGTAACACAAATACAAGACCAACCATCAAATGCAGATGAAAAAATTCAGAAGAGAAATGATCTAAAAGCAAGGAGTATGTTACTGATGACTATTTCAAATGATCAACTTTTGATCTTTAACAAATACAAAGATGCCAAAACCCTTTTTGAAGCTATTGTGGCTAGATTTGGTGGTAATGATGCTACCAAGAAAACACAGAAAACCCTTCTCAAACAACAATTTGAGAACTTTACAGCCACAACCAATGAGTCTTTGGACAGTATGTTCAATAGACTTCAGAAGCTTTCAAGTCAGTTAGCCATCCATGAAGTGATGATAACTCAAGAAGACCTAAACTCTAAATTTCTTAGGAGTTTACCTTCAGAATGGTCTATGCATGTCATTGTCTGGAAGAACAAGCCAGATATTGACCAGATGAGTCTTAATGATCTCTACAACAATTTCAAAATTGTAGAACATGAAGTAAAGAAGACTACTGGGTCAAGCTCAGGAAATATGGCATTTGTTTCATCACCAAGCATCTCAAAGGTTGATAATGAAGAAAAAGGTGGCAGAGAAGAAGGTACTGCCAATACAACCTTTGGTACTGCTAGTACTTCTAGTAGTACCAAAACCATTTTAGATGAAACAATTGGGTGTGATTTTCTTACATCTCAACACAATGGGTCTGTATTATCATTTGAAGATCTTCAAGAGATTCATCCTGATGATCTTGAAGAGATGGACATAAAGTGGCAACTTTCACTTTTAAGCATTAGAGCCAAGAAGTTGTTGATGAGGACTGGCAAGAAGATAATGATAAATGGAAATGAGCCTGCTGGCTATGATAAGTCAAAAGTGGAGTGTTACAACTGCCACATGAAGGGTCACTATTCTAGAGAGTGTAGAAGACCTAAGAAGCAGGATGACAAGGGTAGAGGGTTTGACAACAGGAATACAGGAAGCTTTGAGAAGAAAGGAAGCTTTGAAAGCAAGAGTAAGGTTGTTGAAATTGCTGAGCCAAAAGCAATGGTTGCTATTGATGGCATGGGTTTTGATTGGAGTTTCATGGGTGAAGATGAGTCAACTTCTGATGAATTGGCTTTAATGGCATTCTCCACTCCTGAGGTACAAACTATCAAATGTTCCAATAATTGTGAATTTCTTAAGGAATTAGAATTTATAAGAAAATCTTTTGATGAACAAACATTAGAACTCAGAAAAACCCATCAAACATTATTTGATCATAAGTGTGGAATGGCCAAACTAGAAAAACAAATCATTCACTATAGAGAAAATGAACTCACCTTTTCTGATGCAAAAACTGCTCTTAATAGACAAATATTTTTGAAAGATTCAGAAATAGAAATGTTAAGGACTGAGTGTACTAAAGTGACACTAGCTAGAGATAATATTCAACTGACTGTTACTAAATTGGAAATTGCTTCTGAATGCACAAGAAGCATAGTTGAAAATCAGTTGAATAAAAGAATAAAATCAGGGATAGGATACAATGAATGTCCACCTCCTTATAGAAGAATTCCTTGTCCCCAAGGTAGTGATCTTGCAGCATCAGGTTTACATGAAATCATTAGCAAACCATTAGCTAAACCTGTAGAGATAAGTGAACCTTCTGAGAGTGCTAAGAATGCCTCACTCTCCAAGGTGCTCACTAATAAGAGACCAGATGTCCTAATTATTGAAGATTGGGTATCTGATGATGATGAAGATGAGACTATTCCTATCAAAGGAATCAAAGTAGGACCAACCAGTCCTAAAAGAGTAGAAGTTAAGGCTAAGGCTAAAACTGTTTTGAAAACAGTTGAAAGTTGTAAAAAATGTAATAACAAACCTAGAGGAAGTCAAAGAAATTGGAACAACCTTAAGTCACAACAACTAGGTGATGACTTTGTTATGTTCAATAAGGCTTGTTATTATTGTGGTAGCTTTAAACATCTTCATGCTTATTGTAATAAATGGGTTTCTGGGAGTAAATCAAAGTCTAAAACAAATGTTACTCACCCCAGAAAAAGTTTTGTTAAGTCTAACACCACAAATGTTAAACATACTGTTAGACAAAATAAGCCTGTTATTGCAAAACCAACTGATAAGGGTACAAGAAACACTTTCAAATGTGTACCAAAAGTTGTGAAAAGTCCTATTCAAAAGAAATATGTGGTCAAAACACAAATTTGGAAACCAAAAACCAAAGGTCCTGCTTGACCAAAAGGTCCTGCTAGACCAAATGGTACTGCCAAAATTGGTATTACCAAAATTGGTACTGATAGACCAAAGACCACACAATGGATTAAAAGGGAAAGTGCTGTTAAGTCCTCAGCATGTTGGATTTGGAAACCAATCCAATCAAAAGGTGCATCAACAATCCTGAAAAGGTTTGACTTCATTGATGCAAGAGGCAAACCCAAGTTTGTCATGGCTTGGGTACCCCAAGGAAACTAATATGTTTATTCATGTGCAGGAACATTCATCTGATATTGAAGATCAAGGATATGTTGATAATGGATGTTCAAGGCACATGACAGGCAACATGTCATTCCTCTCAGACTTCAAAACATTTGATGGAGGATATGTTACTTTTGGGGGAGGAATAAAAGGAAAGATCACTGGTAAAGGTACTATCAAAACCAGTAAACTAGATTTTGAAAATGTGTATTTTGTGAAAGAACTTCAGTTTAATCTTCTTAGTGTCTCACAAATGTGTGACAAAAAGAACAATGTTCTATTTACTGACAATGAATGTATGGTTCTTTCTTCTGATTTTAAGATGCCTGATGAGAGTCAGATCCTTCTTAAAATTCCAAAAAGGAACAATATGTACAGTGTCAATTTAAAGAACATTGATCCTAAGGAGAGTCTAACTTGTTTGGTAGCAAAAGCCTCATTGGATGAATCTATGCTTTGGCATAGAAGGCTTGGTCATGTAAACTTTAAAACAATCAACACTATTGCAAAATATGATTTAGTAAGAGGTTTACCCAAAAAGATTTTCCAAAACGACCAATCATGTGTTGATTGTCTAAAAGGCAAACAACATAGAGCTTCTTGTAAGCCCAAGACCCAAAACTCTATTTCTCAGGCTTTACATATGCTTCATATGGATCTCTTTGGTCCTACTAATGTGTGCAGCTTGAATGGTAAAAGATATTGTCTGGTTGTTACTGATGATTATAGCAGATTTTCATGGGTTTTCTTTTTAAGATCTAAATATGAAACTAGTGAGATACTTAAAACATATATCACTGAGGTAGAAAACCAATCTGATAAGAAATTCAAAGTCATCAGATGTGACAATGGGACAGAGTTCAAGAATAGGGTTATGGATGACTTTTGCAAGGAAAAAGGAATAAAAAGGGAATTTAGTGTAGCTAGAACCCCACAGCAAAATGGAGTAGCAGAAAGGAAGAATAGAACACTTATAGAGGCTGCTAGAACTATGTTAGTAGACTCTAAGTTGCCTATTTCATTTTGGGCTGAAGCAGTTGGTACTGCTTGTTATGTACAAAACAGGGTTCTTGTGACAAAACCACATAGAAAGACACCTTATGAACTTTTCTTTGGTAGAACACCATCTTTAAGTTTTATGAGACCTTTTGGTTGTCATGTCACTATTCTAAATACCAAAGATCATTTAGGCAAGTTTGATGGAAAAGCAGATGTTGGCTATTTGATAGGGTATTCCTTGCAGAGTAAGGCCTATAGAGTGTTTAACACTTGCACTAGGCTAGTGGAAGAGAATCTTCACATAGAGTTTCAAGAGAAACTAACTAATGTGAAAGGAATTGGACCAGATTGGATG
The DNA here is from genome assembly GCA_021014915.2 of Artemisia tridentata subsp. tridentata. Classification (NCBI taxonomy): domain Eukaryota; kingdom Viridiplantae; phylum Streptophyta; class Magnoliopsida; order Asterales; family Asteraceae; genus Artemisia; species Artemisia tridentata. Next base: position 416,922,900 of record CP139507.1, on the reverse strand, counting down.
TTTGATATTGATAGGCTTTCAGAATCTATGAATTATGTGCCTGTTTCAGGTACAAATACTAATGATGATGCAGGTTTTGAAGATAATGTTGAAACTCCTAAAGATCAAGATTACATCTGGATGCCAATTTGGAAAAGTATGGATCTATCTTCAAGTCAAGAAGGACCTTCAAACACAACAAATGAAGGCAATGAAGATGATCAAGGAACTCAGAATCAAGAGAATCAAGAAAGTAGTGCTAATGACAATGGTACTGCTAGTTCACCAGATGGTCCTGCTAGTTCAAGTATTGATACTGCTGAGCCATTGAATGTTCAAATAGATGATTCTTTACCAGAAGAAAGGGGGATTAGCAATCTTCCATCTACTTATGAAGTTCCTAAAACACCCAACACTAGAATTCTCAAAGATCACACAACTGATGATGTGATTGGAAGCATAAATTCTGGTGTTAGAACAAGATCTCAAGTTGGTTTATCTCAAGTCTTGTCTTCAGATGAAGAAGGGTTTATCTCCTCTATTTATGAAGAAAAGAATAATGATACTTCCAATATATGCCTGTTTTCATGTTTTCTATCTCAGGCTGAACCCAAAAACATAAACAAAGCTTTAGATGATGCAAGTTGGGTGGAAGCAATGCAAGAAGAGCTTCTCCAATTCAAGATTCAGAAGGTTTGGATATTGGTTGATTTGCCCAAAGGTCATAGGGCAATTGGAACCAAATGGGTGTTCAGAAACAAGAAAGATGAAAGGGGTATAGTGATCAGAAACAAAGCTAGATTGGTAGCACAAGGATATACTCAAGAAGAAGGGGTAGATTATGAAGAAGTGTTTGCTCCAGTTGCAAGACTTGAAGCAATTAGGCTTTTCTTGGCCTATGCTTCATTTATAGGCTTCACTGTCTATCAAATGGATGTTAAGAGTGCATTTTTATATGGTGAAATTGAAGAACCAGTATATGTATCTCAACCTCCAGGCTTCATTGATGCAGAGTATCCAGACAAGGTTTATAAAGTTACCAAGGCTTTGTATGGCCTACACCAAGCTCCTAGGGCATGGTATGAAACATTGGCTTGTTTTCTACTAGAAAGTGGATTCCAAAGAGGCAGGATTGATCCAACTCTGTTCATCAAAAGAACAAAGAAAGACATCTTGCTAGTACAGATTTATGTTGATGACATAATCTTTGGATCAACAAACCAAGACTTGTGTGTAGAATTTGAAAAACTTATGCATAGTAAGTTTGAAATGAGTTCCATGGGGGAACTTACTTTCTTTTTGGGTCTCCAAGTGAAACAATCCAAAGAAGGCATATTTATCAGCCAAGATAAGTATGTAGCAGAGATCCTAAGGAAATTTAATTTTACTGATTCTAAGGTTGCAAGTACACCAATGGATCCAGACAAAGGGCTACTCAAGGATGCTGAAGGAGAAGATATGGATTTGCACAATTATAGATCTATGATTGGGTCTTTGATGTATCTTACATCATCAAGACCAGATATCATGTTCTCAGTATGTGTGTGTGCAAGGTTTCAAATACATCCCAAAATCTCTCATCTCACAGCAGTCAAAAGAATCTTCAGATATCTTAAGGGTCAACCTAGGTTGGGTCTTTGGTATCCAAGGGAATCATCTTTTGAATTGGTGGCTTATTCGGATAGTGACTATGCTGGTGCAACTCTAGACAGAAAATCAACAACTGGTGGATGTCAATTTCTTGGTTGCAGACTAATCTCTTGGCAATGCAAGAAACAAACAATGGTGGCCAACTCTACAACTAAAGCAGAATATGTTGCTGGTGCAAGTTGTTGTGGGCAAGTTCTTTGGATCCAAAATCAAATGCTTGACTATGGGTACAATTTTCTTAACACCATTATTTATATTGACAATAGCAGTACTATTTGTATCATTAAAAACCCAGTTCAACACTCAAAAACAAAACATATTGAAATCAGACACCATTTCATAAGGGATTGCAATGAGAAAAGGTTAATTCAAGTAGTTAAAATTGATTCTGAAAAGAATTATGCAGACCTTCTCACCAAAGCTTTTGATTTAGGTAGATTCAAATATCTTGTAGGAGGTATTGGAATGATAAATCTTTGAAAAACATGTGTTTTTGTTCATAAAATTAACTGGTATTGGCTTTTAAACATGGTACTGCTAGTTAGTCAAAAGGTCCTGTTAGTTCATAATTGGTCCTGCTGGTATAAAATTTGCTATGTTTTGTTCATATTGATGCTTAAATGTTTAAAATACTATAGATCAAGTGCTTTGCACTTTGTTCTTTTGGTTTGCAACTAACACATTTCAGGTTGATAACAAAACAAGAGTTCTTCCAAACAAAAAGGGGCAACAAAGTTACATTTATCTCAGAGGGAATATCCATCTCAGGGGAGGATATGATAGCTTCGAATGGAAGAGAAACCAATTTATGAAAGGAAAGAAAAGAGCATACAAGATGATGCAAAGTTGAAAAAGAGAGAGTTAGATCACATATCTAGAAGGGATGAAGCATTTCTCAAGGAGAAAGTTCTATCTAGATCAAACTAAGAAAAGTTTCAACTCAAAGGCATGCTATTAGATGATTTCACTTGTTGAACCACTCATCCAAGATACACAGCATCATTGCCTTTTTAATTTCCTCCATCCAAGGAAATTGCACCATCTTTGGGCCATCATGGCTTTTGGTATTCAACTCACCAAGTTCTTACAAACTTAAGAGTTGGCTAGTCCTTAAGCAAACGGCTTTTGGTAAAGACAAATCAAATCCGTTGATGGTTGATAGTTTACCAAAAACTATATGGTTGTTAACTAACCATACTTAACTGTAAATAGTTAGCTAGTCCTTAAGCAAACGGATTTTGGTAAAGACAAATCAAATCCGTTGATAGCTGGTAGTTTGCTAAAAACTATAAGGGATTTTTATAAAACTTTCAAAGGTACTGGTAGTTCAAAAATTGGTACTGCTAGAGTACAAAGGTACTGCTAGATAGCCGTTGAGCCTGTCAGAAAAAGTTTTAGCCGTTGGGCCTGGTAGTTAAAATTAGCCGTTGGGGTAGTTATGTAAATTACTGATGATTATATTATATTATATTTCACATATAAAAGATCTTTTTAACCGCCTTTACATTTACTTATTATAATCTTTCTTATTGTCGGTTAAAAGTAATTCTCTCATATCTTCTTTCATCAGTCATTATCATAATTCACATACACCTTTCATCTTCTACCAGTACTATCAACAAATCCCACCATCATATTCAAAATTTTCATTATGGCTTCCACAGTTGTTCTAAACTTTGTCCAACGTCACAATCAATTAGCATTTTTGGAGAAGTCAGAGGATAATGCCTCATTTCATCAAGTAGTGGACTTTTTAAATAACTCCTATATCAGGTTTGCTTTACTAGTCAATCCCACTATTTATGAAACTCAAATTTTACAATTTTGGCAATCTGCTAAAATTAAAACTTCTGAAAATGGGGAACAAAGAATTAAGGCCAAAGTGGATGGTAAACATTTGACTCTTACTGAGTCATCCATAAGAAGACATCTTCATTTGGATGATTCTGATGGTATTAGTCAGTTGCCAGATACTGAAATTTTTGAAAATTTAACAAGAATGGGGTATCATGCTGAGTCTAACAAACTCACTTTTCTGAAAAAGCATCTTACTCCACAATGGAGATTTTTTATTCACACAATCCTTCACTGTTTGAGCCAGAAGAAAACCTCTTGGGAGCAATTTAGTGGAAACATGGCTTCTGCTCTCATTTGCTTAGCTACAAACAGAAAATACAATTTTTCTAAACATATTTTTGAAGGATTGCTTAAAAATGTGAAAAGTGAAACAAAGTTTTTGATGTATCCAAGATTTATTGGGTGCATCATTGGAAAAATAAAACATTTGTTACTTCCCACAGACTCAATTTATGAAACACCAAAACTTTCTCACAAAGTATTTTCAAACATGAGAATTGGTTTTAGAGGGGAAGATATACCACTATTTGATGAAATGTTACCACAACATCAAGAAGAACCAACACCATCAGCTGAGACACCATCATCTAGTTCTTCACATGGTTACATTTCACCAACACATCAAACATCACCAATACCATCTCCAGTACCATCAGCAACACCACCAACATCATCACATCATGTATCACAAACCCAATCACCTCAGACAATGCAAGAACTGAAAGACAAGGTGAAGTTCTTAGAAGATGCTCTTAAAAGTCAAAGCAAGAAGTTTTCTGAGATCAACATCAAATTAGTCAAGAGGGTAAAGAAATTGGAGGGTGAAGTGAAGAAGCTAAAAGGTAAAAAGTCTGCAAAGGTTGTTTTATCTAGTTCTTCAAAGTCAAATGCTGATAAGATAGGTCACTCTTCCAAAAAGGGGAGGATGGATACTTCTGAAGATGAAGAGGAGGCTCAATTTGAATTCCATGAAGGAACTCAAGTTTATGATGAAGAGCCTGCTGGTGCAGGGCAAGAGCCTGCTAGGCCAGAAGAAGAGCCTGCTAGGATTGAAAGGCTATTGGCTATGGGGTACAAAGGGTCTGCTGAGAAAGTGTACAAGAGAAAGAGGGATTTAGAGCCTCAAGGGAATTTGTTTGTTCAGGGGAGGATTTTTGCTGCTGATGAGCAATCTTCTGCTCCATCACAAGTACCAACTCCAAAGGATAAGGGCAAAAGCATTATGATTGAAGATGAGCCAAAGTCCAAGAAGTTGAAAAGAACTCAGCAAATTCAGATGGCTTTAGGAGAAGAAGAGGCCAAAAGGGTTCATGAAGAAGAGCTAAAAGCACTTGAAGCTTCAAGAATGCTTGCAGTAATGAAAGAGCAGAAAGATGCTGAAGATGCTGCTCAGACTCTTCTTGATACTCAAATTGCTCAAGAAACCTTTGATGCTCAGATGCTATGGATTATCAATAATGATCCAATTGTGAGAGGACAAGCAGCAATTATAGTAAATGACAAGAATCTCAATTCTGATGAGAAAACAGAAGCACTTGAATCTTTCATCAACAAGAAGTATAAAGAAGCAGCTTTGGCTGACATTTTTGAAAAGATGAAGGAAAGTCAGAAAAGAGGTTTTAAGGTGGGCCAAGCTAAGAAAGATCAAGTAATTTTTATGAAGAGATTTCTGAAAAATCAGGCAAATTGGACTGATTATCAACTAAAGAAGAAATCTGCTGATGAAATCTTCTTCTTGTATCTTCAAGCCTACAAAAGTCTTTACTACAATGTTCCATCTGATGTACACCCCTCAATGAAGAAGAAGGATGCTCAGAAGAAAGAAGTAGCAAAATTGGACACAGAGCAAGTAAGTAAGATGTTAATTACTTTGCCAACTATTATACATGCTGATCCAATTAGCTGTAGACGACCTATTATTGATTGGGAGATCAACCATGATAGATTAGGAAAATCATGGAAAATAACAAGGGTTGGGGGACAGTTTGCTATCTTTAAGAATTTTGAAAATTTAGTTAGAGCATGTGACAGAGCAGACTTGGAAGAATTGTGGAATCTAGTGCAGATTAGGCTAGACACAAATACTAGTTCAGATGCTAAGGAACAGGAACTATGGGTAGAATTCAATAGGATGTTTGATCCTGAACCCAAAGATGTTCATTGGAAATTTCCCTATTATGATCCTTCAACAACTTGGGAATTTCTAAGCCATAGCAATATTCATCACCTTTACACACAGAGTGGGATAGAACTCTTTATGTTGGCTGAGAAAGAGTATCCACTTAGTTATGAAGTGCTTAAATCTATGATCTCCAAGAGATTAAGATGTGACAAAGATGATGAGAACTCAGAAATTGTTCAGAGTTTGCTGAGGAGCATATCTGAGCAATATGAAAGAAAAAGGAAGAAAAGAGAGTGAAGGTTTTTGGAAGAGTTCCCTCAAATCCTCAAGGTATGTATTTTATTCATCAGAAACTTGTGTATTTTAATGGAAATAACAAGTTTAGGGGAGGATTGTTGGGAATAAAATGTTCAAAGTCAAAGAGCCTGCCAAAGATGTCAAAGAGCCTGCTAGTTGATTTTGAAGTGTATGAAGATGTTCTACCAGTACCTTCTGGGTAGAAGGTACTGCTAGTTGATGAAGAGCCTGCCAAGCTTATGTCAAGTCGATTAGATATTTTGTAATAGATATTTAGTTGAATTATTAGTCTTTGTACATTGTTATACGTTATGTAGAAGTAGTTTAGTCTTCTGTGGTGTACAGAAGAATATTATCAGAGTTGTACATTGGTAGTTGTATTTAATTGTAGGCGCCAATATAGTCAAAGTATAGTATTATATTCTACCACTTGACCTACTTTGTAATAAGGTGTCCTTATCTTATAAAAGGATACCTTAGTCACACTTCATGCATGCATCTCTTCAACCATTAACCAAAACCAGAACAAACTCTCAAGTAACTTAGTTACTCAATTCACAAATCCTTTTACAATCTTAGATTCAAGATTACTTTGTAATCCCGGTGATATTTAGATCATCCGTATTATTTCATCAATAATATTGAATCGTTTTGTGTTAACCAAAGTTGTGTTCTTTGATCATTGCATACTCACGTTTACTTAAACTCACCACCTTGTGTTCTTTTAAAGTGTGTTGTAGTAGATTCCGCATGCTAAACACATTCAATACATAAATATCTAAAACAAACAAACACCTTTCCACACTTCTCCATCATGGCCTTTGTGTGTACTGTGCAACTCTATTATTGGTTTTAAGTAACTGCAAAACCGTTGGGTAACAACGATGTTAAATCATGCTCATCTTATTTCACGCGTTCTTATGCTTTCAATAACCATCATGTATGTTTAAATTTAATTTCACTTTATTCTATACAGGTACTTCACAATACGACCATGGAACGCCTAAAAGTGAGTCAAGTGGCTCATACCAGTGACCCTACATGAACTGAAATGAAGAATCTTGGTAAACCAACTTCGAGCATTGGAGGTAACACCGATATCAGCCTCCCCTTCACATGCTATTAATAACTTCTGTATTTTTTTCTTACTAAAAAAAGATAAGAAACACACTTTCTTTTCGCTAGGGTTGGTTAAACATTCTATAGTTCCATAGTATATTCTCCTTTCATGTTAATGATGGGCTGGTCATAAAAATATAAATATGCTTTGCAGGCCATAATTGTAGTCACTATGCTTTCAAATATAAAAAACGAAAGGTAAAGACATTAGTTGTGGCAACTAATCATAAGAAATTCTTTGGTGTATCAGGAAGAGCGAATAGCTGATGACAGAAAGTTGGTGGAAATTCAGAGTCAATTCGCGCAAGGCTAGGTTCCGACGGTCTATCAAAATTTCACACGTGAAGAGAATGAGAATATTTACAATGCGCAGCGACACTGAAATGTGTGAACTGACACTTCAGTACAACTTCGTGTGGGAAACCTTCTACCAGGTATATTCATATTATGTTCTTTTGTGTGAAATAGGTGACGCTTAGTCAACGCACTTAAAAAAATGTTTGGGTTCCCACTCAATGTTGTCAGTCCGACAGCGTGTGGTATTTGGGGCAAACATGAAAGTTAGAGTAGGAAACTTCGGTTGGCCAAATGTATTGGGTGACGGGTCATAACACGTTAGCTCACCCTTTTTAGCAAATCTTTGTCCATGTTTTCTTGACATTTGAAACTAAAAAATGTGTTGCATATGATTGTGAAAGGTATATTGATCTTGAAACAATCTTCTTTAAAAAGAACATGATGAAGAATGTTGACAGGTCAAATCAGTCGGAGCAACATTAAAAACAATGGTCCCCTTAACCAGACCCATTTTTGACCCATGCCCAACGTGCATGCCTCTTAGTCTTTCATGCTTTGAGGTTTTGTTTTTTGTACCTCAAATGGAACTATTTATGCATAACTAAATGCAGTAGCAGCAAGTTGGAAGTTCCTTTTTTGCTTCTCAAGTTATTTCACAAATTCAGCCTCCACTTTTTCCTTTGTGGTTCAGGTCTGTGTAACCGAGAATGCAACACCGATGCGTACTAAAGCGGCTTATAGGGAATCATTGGTTTTTTTATTCTTATCAGTTCCACATGTGTTTCACTTTTTTTCATTTTCTTTTTTTGCAAGTGATTGTTGTTGATATGTATGTACATGAGATGAATGCTAGCCTTTTATATATATATATATATATATATATATATATATATATATATATATATATATATATATATATATATATATATATATATATATAGTGTATCTTTATTTTCAGAACCCTGTTAAGTGCGGGAACTGCGAGAACTCTAATTTTGCATTAGAAAACATGCATGTTCATATAAAACATGTATGTTTTCTTACATACACCTTAATACACATACATGCATAACATACATGTTCAAATAAAAACCTGTTAAGTGCAACAAATCAATGCAAAATGGTTTTATTTTTAGAACCCTGTTAAGTGCGGGAACTGCGAGAACTCCAATTATGCATTAGAAAACATGCATGTTCATATAAAACATGTATGTTTTCTTACATACACCTTAATACGCATGCATGCGTATTAAGGTGTATGTAAGAAAACATACATGTTTTATATGAACATGCATGTTTTCTAATGCAAAATTGGAGTTCTCGCAGTTCCCGCACTTAACAGGGTTCTGAAAATAAAGCCCCCCTATATATATATATATATATATATATATATATATATATATATATATATATATATATATATATATATATATATATATATATATATATATATTAGTTCTGTTTGGCTCCCAGTTACTATGCTTAATGGTTTTCCAACTTTGTACGAAATGAATACTGCATATTTGATCCTCTTTCTTGGTTATATTTCCTACAATTGATTCATTGGGTTCTTTAGTAGCTAAGCACATGTGTTTGCATCATCTTGTTCATGCATAATACCAATTGCATGTGCATAATCTAATAACTTAAGCATTTAACAATAGTGAATGCAAATATACTATTATGTCCAACAAGATATTGGACAAAATAAACAGCCGTGCAACCACTGAAAAAACATTTGACGGAATAAACAGGCACGCCTGCAACGCGGCGACCATCGCCAGTCTTGTATATAATTAAATTCTAATTAAATTTCTTAAATGTTTTAAACTCTATTATAAAATAACTTTGACTAATTTACCCGAACAGTTATCTCAAATGTAAATGCTTTGGCTAAAATTCGAAGAGAGAAGAAAACAAAAAGAATACACTTACCCAAAATTAGAACATAACAAAACATGATTCATAGAAACTACACCGATACAAGGCCACTCTACTTAATATTTCTCTTATAATCTAGTTCAAATAGGAGCATAAATAATGATATCAAATAAAAAAGAAATACAGTAAACTCTTCGCATGCAAAGAGGAATTTGACTTTTATTCTAAAGTACATTAAGAATTTAGGATATATAGGATTGTTTTGTTCTTTTATTCTTTTGTTCTTTTGCTCTCTTTTTTTTCCGACTTATTAAAGGTATAACCCAGATAAAAAGTAGTAAGACAATTTACAATTGCAATTATTTCCATTATTGTTATGAAAAAGAGGCAATTGTTCTTGCTTCGATGTTAATTTTCCAAAGAACAACAAGAGGTGTTTTTGGGGATGGAACTCAAAGACCAAGACAGGGTGTAATAGCCTGGAGATGAAAAGCAAGCGTTGATCTATTTCATTAGGATCAAAGGGGTAAAAAAGTAATGTCTCATTCTATTAAATATCAATGTAAGAAAATAAATTATTTAATTTATTTAATTATAATTTAATAGCTTATTTGGACATATTTGAGAATTTATAATTTTTGAAAGGATATTGATGTAATTAAAAAAATGAAAAGGATGTTGATGTAATTTGCAAATTTTGCAAGAATATAGATGAAATTCTCCTTAAAAATTTTAAGCTTATATACTTGCTATTATTAGAAGTTCTTTTTTGAAAAAAATAATAATAATAAATTTAATACAAGTAATAATTATTCATTTTAACTATGACTATTTGGGAACTGTATTTGAACATTAAAACTTAAACTAAATAATATAAATGCAAATTTGTAACTACACAAGTCTATGGTAATGATCATTGAATTCTTAACTATACATATGTATAATGATCATTCAATATTTAAAATTCAATTTTGTAAGTAAATATTTATATAATTATTTGTACAATAATCTTAAACTAAAATATTAGAAATTGCAATTTATTATCTCATGGACGATTTTACAGACGATCTTACATGGCCATGTCTATAGTATAAACATTAAAAATGGTGTATTAATAAGTTTTATGTAATTTATAAGACACAATTATTATGGTTGGTGATTTTAATATATATTTTGTATGGAGTTACATCTCATATTTTTTTATTAAAGAATAATCAAGTATATCCATTCAATTTTACGTAAAAGACACATGAACCTCTTTTTTATAGTTGCAATCAGCAATTATCGCTGCCAACAATCACTACCGACTTTTTCTTCTTTACTATTACTATATATCGGCGTCAATTGTTCTTGTTTTATGTATTTTTTCTGCCGTCACCACAGCATTACGCGAGTATCATGCTAGTATATAATAAATAAGTTATACTATTACTTCACTTGTCTTTAAATTACTAGCTAAAAATGGTATACCACATTAGAAAATTTCAAATATCAAAAATTTGAAGCTAATAACTAATGCGTCATTTTAGATCAACAGGAGAGCATCACATTTCATGTGGTAAAATTTAGCCTTCAGATTATTCAATAAAAATCGCAATTGAAACGTTAACCAGTTTGAGCTAATATTGAATCAAATTACTCCGTACTTTTTATAAATAAAATAAACGCATGATTTTATGAGATGTTTTTCTTTTTTACTTTTAAGTTTTAACCTTTAGTACGAGTGAAAAATAAACTTAGGGGCTGCTTGGTTTATTTGGGGAGGAATGCAAGGGAATGCAAAGCAATGCATTCCCTTTCCCCCCAAATTGTTAGGTAATGCCCCATTACCCACTAGTGGGTAATGGGCCATTGCATTCCCTTGCACCAAGCTAAGTATTGATTATATTACCCATTACCCACCCTCTCTATCCCCCAACCAAGCACAAACTTATATTTTAACTGATTAATAGAATTCACAATCAAATACAAAACTTTAAAAAAAAAAATGGGTCAATCTTAAACTCAACTTTATGGACTTAAAAGTGCACGGTGTCGGTTTGTCATAGCTTCGCCATAACGCCTATGGTGGAGTGATATGAAACCGTGGTTCGAGTTTTAACGGCGTTAGGCCCTTCGTTGTGGCCATAACGAGCTGCCTAGGTTTTCTTTTTCTTTTCTTTTTGTAATTCGGTTTTATCTTGCTTGTTTTGTATGTGTGTTTGTGTAGGTTGGCATTGTCTTTTTTTTTTGTGTGCTTTATGTTTTGTGTGTGAAAAAAAATTGCAGTGGAAGAAGGCGGCAATTTTTTTTCTTTTCTTATTATTTTGGTGATAGGTATATTACTTTTTGTCTCTAAGTTTGTTTAATTAAACATTTAGTCCCTGATGTAAGTGTTTGTTATTTTTGTTAAAACGTGTAAAGTTTGCTTTAGTTTTAATGAGCTGGGAAATCCGTCGTATCGTATTTTGTTTTTGTTATAATTCGTATTTTAATACAATCATATATATATATATATATTAGTTTAAAATGTGTTTGTTAAAGGAAGTGAAAAAAAAAATATCTAAAACCCACAATAGCCTATAGGATGTTATAGGGAGGGAGGACTATTTTAATGTTTGTGTTATATGAATGTTATGGAGCAAAGTTGACTTAACGGATCCATTCTCTATTTGTAAAATCACATTTGATTTGTTAAAGCACATGTGATTTTTAAAAAACCAAATCAACTACGATTTTACAAATCATATACTCTCTCCGTTCTTAAATAATTATTCAGTTTTGACTTTTGAAGTTTTTTTTTCAACTTTAACCTTAAATATATTTGCTTGTGTTATATGATACTTGATGAAATCATACCAATACAAAATATATTTAAAACACAATTCATTCATATATTTTGCATCAAGTATTATATAGCACAGAAAGAAATAGTTAAGGTCAAAACTGAAATAGAAAGACTTAAAAAATCAAAACTGGACATTTATTTATGGACAAAGGAAGTATGAATTTTCAGGAAGAAAATTTAAATACTCACAAAAAAACCTCAAAAGAAATCGTTGAAAGTATATAGAAGCGCCCATCTATAAGGAATATGATTTAATTCTCGTTCCAATAATATAATTTGTTTCGCATAACGATTAACGGGTTTGTTAAATATTTAATCTTTAAAAGAATAATGAAATGGATTTTTTTAGCTTGATGAAAAAGTAAATGGTAATAACTTGTTTATTTGATCTTTAGAAAAATTGTTAACGAGCTACTTATTTTGGAGGAGATTATTTTTGTAGCTTATATACTACAAAGTGTCATTTAGTGACAAATAAAAAAAACTATGTAGTCAAGATGCGTCACTAAGGCCAATGAAGTGTGACTAAAATGAAAGGAGGTTCACTAATTGTTCACTTATATCTCCAACAAATAATGCGTGTAACCAAAATGAAGTTATCTCTATAACAGTGACACAAAAGAATGGCTACAATTTTTTGCTCTTTTTACCCTTAGTTTATTTGCAAAACCCGAACCGGAAAGGGATCGCGGCTCTAAACTTGTTTACTGATTTTCAGCTCTAAACTTATGTATGCAAGTTTTTCTTTACACACGTTCAAACACACTCTTCTCAAACAAGCAAGCAAGTTGTGACACTTCGACAGGACAATACTGGATACCTTGCTTCCTAGGAGATCCGGCATGCTTATCCCTTGTTAATTACTACTATAAGTCTTTTGATCAATTTGGCCAACATCAATAATTTGACGGGTTTGATCCGCAAAACATGTTTTTCCAGCATTTTATGAACAACAGTCAACACCACATCTGTAGCCACTAGCCACGCCCCTTTTATGATTAAAAAACAAAACACAGGAAACCACATATCATATTAATTTTTAAACTGGAATTGCGAGTTGTAGGTTGATAAACGAAAACTACTATCATGGTAACACATAAACCCTGCAAATATAACAAAGCAAGCATATCCATTATCCAATAAGAGTCAAAAGGAGCAAATTGTTCATCCCATGTATGTATCGATCTATTGAAACAAAGTCAATTCAAAGCACAAATTTAGCAGAGTTCTTGTGCAACGTTATTAGAGTTTCTGGATCACAACAGAATTGGCTAACCCAGCCTCTTGAATAGTCTGGTTCAAATCATTGAGCTGCTTTGGAGGGAACCCCATAGTCAATAGCTGATAAGCCCTGGGCCCACCTGGTCTTGATGCATCAATGAAAGAACGGATATTGCTTACAGTGTGGTGGAGATTGAACCGGGAAACCATACGGGTCCCATCACCCAATCTCAGCTGAATAGATGTAGAGGGTAATGTGTCATCAACAACTAGGCCCACAAATGGGGTTGGGGCAGCATTTGTAGGGGCTGGGATAGTAGCAGTGGTGTCCTCTGCAGAAGTGGTGGAACCTAGGGTTCTACCCACCCCCCCAAAGGCAGCTTGGCGTTGTTTCTTGATCTGCACATATGTGGTATGCGTGTTAGAAAATGATGCAAGAGGATCCTGTAAGAGATGATAGAGGTAAAGAAAATACTCACAGGGTATTCCTCCATCTTCCTCACAAGACTAACTTGAACAGGAGCTCTTCCTCTAGCGGGCTTAAGTTCTTCTGGACACTCGGAATTCCTTATGCTCTGTGTCACAAAGAAAATACTACTTAGGGTGTGTCGTACATCATTGAGAATAATAACATATATGACCACCATATTATAAGAACATGATTCAGTGCATAGACGAGTATGGAGAGAAGTGGTGAGTAAGAAAGGTTTGGGCTAGTGTAAGCCGAATGGTGATATGATACTATTAACATTTTGGTTCTATAACTAGGCTGTGCACACATCCTATCAACTGTCATTTAGATGTTAGATGTGAAAGCTATGTTACATAAAAAGATAGTAAACAGAGCCATCCATGCCACTACCACATCAAGGTTTAGCACTACAACCACAAGAAGATATCTAAAGGGCACTTTCCAGTATTTAATTAGTGAAACAAATATTATATGGATAAGGATGTTAAAAAAAAAAAAAAAAAAAAAAAGGATAGTGGGTGTTTGGATCTGTTTTTTAGAAAGTGATAACATAATATCCAGAATTAAGATAAATAATTTGCTGTGATAGTAACAACGTCAAAGATAAATGCTTAATGTTCAGATAATCATATGTTTGTGTGTTTGGCACATCTAATTATTTAAGAAAACTAACAGATATCATAACCGAAAAAGTTAATTATTATAAAGTGAGGAGACATTTTTGTTGGATGGAAGTAAAAGTCTCTGAAATAGGCTTTATAAGTCTCTAATATAAGTAATTTTATTTTACCCTTTCAATAATAATCATCTTGTTGCAACTAGTATAAAATAATAATTATCCAAAACTTAGTTTAACCCCTAAATAAAAATCTATCAGAACCAGGATATGTTAATCAAAGACTAAAAAATGATTTAGTTACAAAATTTTAAGTAACCTGCTAACCTATATATAAACAAATATCAGAAACAACTCAACAAGATATGCTCATCATTTGTGAACAAAATGAAATTGCTTAGCAATACAGATGTGATAACTTTTTAGTTTTACTATTTACAGACTTGTTGGACGACTGGATGGTTTTATAAAGACGACGTGATATCAGATACAGACAAAAGATGGCAAAAACATACCTCCAAGAAAGATGCATTTTGAGGATCCTCCAGCCTCCTCAAAGGGCCATCATTTACAGTAAAACCATTGGTCCAGAAAGTGATGGTGTGGACTTCAGGTTCAGGTTGCTGAGGGGCAGCTGATGGTGTCTCTCCAGATAGTAATCTTCCTCTTCCAGAAAAGCTTCTGGAGCTTGAGGATGGTTGGTGTTGATCAAGAGTTCCATCTTCAGCTCCTGCTCGTCTAGCTTGTTCAAACAGTGAATCCACATCATTGTGCTTCGATGGATCTTGAACAAGCTGTCCACTGCAGTCATGATAAATGTTAGATTACACTTAAAATGTTATAATAAAGTTCTGTGTTGTGCTTTAATGAAGATTTATGAATTCATAAGGTAAGCACATCAATTAATTGCAGCAACACCAAATGAACAGTTCATTCTTACAATATAAAAGAGTACTTGACGACACTTAGAAAAGTCATTATATAACACCAGGAACATGACAGCTTGTGAAAGCTAAAAAGCATTTAACAAAATTACTAAGAAATGCACCATACCCTTAAAATTGTGTTACATTTTCTGAAGAATGATACAATACATACATTTGCTAAATCATGTCTTGTTGACATACAGACTCAGATATAACCAAAAACAAAATTACTAAGATGAGTATATTACTGGGCTATAAAATTAGAGGTGCTTAATTTGGGCAAATTTGTAAAAGATTTGGGCACATTTAGCCCCCTCCTTTTTTTGAAATGGGCATATATTGCCCATTTAAAGTTAAATGGGCACAAACGGACACATATTTTCTCTCAATTGGATAACATTACAATTGTTTTTAAAGAAAAACTTATAGATATAATATATTTAATTTTTTAAATATAAATGAGGTGTCACGTTTGAGAAATTTATTTCGTCGTTTTGGGTCATTTCTAAAGCGATTCGTATAACATACGCCCGTTTGGCCCGCGCCCGTTTAGCCCGTGCCCGTTTAACCCGTAGCCCGTTTGGACCGTGGCCCGTGCCAGCCTGGCCCGCCCGTTTTGCCACCTCTATATAAAATCATGATGTAAATCTCACTCATAAAATCATTTTATGCTTTTATATGTTTCATACCATATATATTTTACACAGAATACACAATATTCCCTAAAAAGATGATCAAAATTAAGTAATATTAATAGTTTGCTGCAACACAATCTCTGTGACACACTCGTATGGGTGAAGAGTGAACCTCCCTCTAGTGAAATTCTATCATCTCTGTGACACACTCGTATGTAGTAAACCCAATAATCAAAATTCAAAGGTATGGCGATGTTGACTCGCTAGTGCCTCCGCGGACCTAGGTAAATCGCATTAATTGCCTAAACATGTTAATCAGGCATTCTTTATCGTTATCTTGTTCAATCTATATCTTCTAGTCAAGTTTGCGTAATTCTTGATCATACAAGAGAAACAACAATTTAGCCGGTACCAAACCGCAGATAAAGAAAGCAATCCACAAACAGAAAAATAGCATCCAGAAACTCATCATGCATACAGTTAATACTAATAGAATAATATACTTTTCTTCAGTGCGACTCAATAACACAAAAACATTGTATCAATCAAAAAAAGAGCTAGCTAATTAGTTAATCCACATAATCACCATATATCATCTAATCTACAGTCACGTCCTCATCAATTGAGCAATAAAAAAGAACTCAATAATCAATCAGTTATTCCATACAATCACCGTATAACCAATAATATTCAAATATTTGAATGTAAACCTAATTAACATATTCAAACTATTGCTCGTCAATAACCAATAATAAAACACAAAAACCCTTCCTATGTATTTGCAATCCCCAAAATCAGAGACAATATTACTGACTTGAAAATTTGGCTGGCTGTAATACTATTCTTTGACTTTTTGTTGTTCCATCTTATTCTCTAGTTGTGGTGTAACTCTTAATCATATTACACAAACAAATAGAACATTAAAGAGACCTAATTACAATAGATATAAGTATTTAATAGAAAACACACACAGAACATTAGGTATCATCTTCCATGCAACTATGCAAGTTAATCTTTAATTAACATGCTAAATTTTTAATAGTAACAGAAAACAATTTAACTCATATGCTGACTTGTAAACCCACAGAATCACAGATATATAACGCTGACTTGTACCGTCCTTGTGTGTTGCCTAATTAGGTATCAATTTCTATGCAAGTTACTAATATTAAACAATAACTAACATTCTGAATTTTTAGCTAATAATCACATTAAACAATAATCCAAACACTATATGTTACGAGTATAATTTAACCCCTATGCATTTGTAAACCCCAAGACTTGAATATACATAACGTTCACTCATAAAAGTGGCCGTAATACTAATCTTTTATCATTTTCTTGCTCCATCAATAAAGACATAATAATAATCATAATATATACTTTTCTTTAGTCCAATTCAATAACCTAAAAGCAATCCAATCAATAAACTTCAATTAAACAATAACACTTCAATTAAACAATAACGTTGGCTTGTAAAAGTGGCAGTAACACTATTCTTTATCGTTTTCTTGTTCCGTCTATATCCGCTAGTAGTGTGTTGCATAATTCTTAATCATATTACACAAACTAATAGAAATAATAATAACTAATAACTACTCCGTAATAGCTAAAAGCAATCCTATGAATCAGCTTCTATATGGATTAAACCTATAATTAAACACCTAATAATCACATCACATTAAACAATAATCCAAACACTACACAATTTAGCTACTCGTGGCTATTAAAAGTGGACGTAATACTATTCTTTTATCACTTTCGTGTTCCATCTATATTTGCTAGTTGCGTGTTCTTACGTGTTTCATACTTCTTAATCATATTACTAAAAAGTAAGTAATAACTAATAACACTTAATCAACTTCAAGTAAACACCTAGCAATCACATTAGACTAATACTAATTTAACTCGTATGTATTTGTAAACGCCGAGAATCACATAAATAATGTTGACTCGCCGCAATACTATTCTTTATCAATATTTTGTTCCGTCTATATTCACTACTAGCTAGGTGCACAAAACTAATTCTATTAATCAATCAATTAAACACGTAAGAATGACATAAAACAACAATCCAAACACTACCTCTTATGACCACCAGTATAATACTCCTGAGGCCCATCCTCATCACTCTCTGAGTCACAATCATCACAATTCTTACTATTATTCAGATCAGCAAACGTCCTTATCCGACCCGACCTCCCACTACCAGACGCCTCCTTCTTACCCGTACCCGTATTCCTCGACCTCAAATTATACACACCACCACGATCACCACCACCATCACCACCAGCACCTTCGAACGACGGCGGTGGTGAAACCGATCGAGACCTAGACGGTGAAGAAGACGCTGGTGAATTCACATCATCATCATTAACATTAGCATTAGCATCGTTTTGATGAAAATTAGGGTTTGTTGGAACAGCGGTGGTGGTTTCGAAGAAGGTGGAGACGGCGGAATCAAGATCAAAGTTGTGTGATTCGAGGAAGAAGGTGGCTTCTTCGATTGAAGATGAGGTGATTTCGGTGAAGGATGTGATTAGGTCGGAATGATTAGCTTGGTTTTCTGCCATTGTGTTTGTTTAGTTGTTTTGGGTTTCTTGGGGGAGAGTTTAAGTATTGTTTTGGTGAATGGTGAGTGTGAGTGACTTTATATGGTGACAGGTTAGTCAGAATCAGAAGCTACACGGTTACTTATGGGCCCCGGTTTGTTCCATGTAATGGGCCGAGTATTGGGTATTGTAATGGTTTTGAAATAGGGGTGTTCATGGGTCGGGTAATATCCGCAGTAACCGAAAACCGAAACCGAATTGAACCGAAAATAACCGAACCGAATTCTTAACCGAACCGAATTGGTCAAAACCGAACCGAACCGAACATTTTATTCGGTTTATGGTTCGGTTATGGGTTTAGGATATTGACAACCGAACCGAACTGAAAACCGAATTATAATTAATATTTAATATTTTTTATATATTAATTAAAAAAATATAACTTGACTAACCCTAGGTCCTATGATGTTAGGGTATTTTGTGTTCAATAGATATTAAAACTTGTCTAGGGATGTCGTTTTGCATATATTTTGGCATACCGTAATGGGGACATGTGCTATGATTAGTTATTTTTTAGGAAAATTTCGGTTTTCGGTTTTGACCCATAACCGAACCGAACTTCGGTTCGGTTCTCGGTTCGGTTCGGTCACAAATATTTTCGGTTCGGTTCGGTTTTCAGTTATGACCCAAAAAAAATTTTAACCGAACAACCCGAACCGAATAAACCGAATACCCGAGAACCGAACCGATGAACACCCCTATTGGGTATTGTAATGGTTTTGAAAAACGGGCTGGACCGGCCGGTTTAATTGGAACTGGTCGGCAAGCCGGTTTTTGAAGCCGGATAAACCAAATGCTGTTGAACCGTTCCAAACCCGGTCAAAACCAGATAAAAAACAATATTTAAAAATCTCTTTTAGAAGCTATTTAAAGTAGTATTTTGAATTTGTTAATTACTGTTTACGTAAGATATGTAAATCGGTTTAGAGATGGAATGGGAATGGTTTTGTTGTTTAATATAAGCTTTGTTTGAAAACAATATTTAAAAATCTCTTTTAGAAGCTATTTAAAGTAGTATTTTGAATTTGTTAATTACTGTTTACGTAAGGTATGTAAATCGGTTTAAAGATGAGATGGGAGAGTTTAAGTATTGTTTTGGTGAATGAATGGTGACACAGGTTAGTTAGAATCAGAAGCTACACGGTTAGTTATGGGCCCATGAGTTTGTTACGCTTATGGGCTCTTATTGATGTGTTTGGGTTATATGCAAAAAATAAATAAATCCTACAAAAAAAATGAGTTTGCAGAGTGTTTTATGAATGGTTCATGTATAACAACTCCGTTAACATGGTTGCTAATTTCTAAAAGAACTCGGTACCTAAGTTATAGGACGCGTTATAGCTTTATAACGTGACTTTATGGCACGCAATTATACCAGAATCTAAATTATAAGGTATCGTGTCAAATACAGCCAAGCCATAGGGCTTTTTTGCTTTTATTTTTATTTTTATTTTATTTTTATTTTTATTTTTTTGCTTTTTTTATTTATTTTTTTTGTATTTTTTGCATTTTTTGCATTTTTTGCATTTTTTTTCTATGATTTATTGGTTAAGTGTGAGGCCCGAAAGTGTCCTACAACTTGAGTGATGGAGGGAGGGTGTTTTCTACTTAAGTTATATGTTCTGAGTTATATGGGGGAAATTGATGTGATAACACTTTTTGCTATAATACTGGTCAATTAACTGTTGCAATTTAAGTACCATAACAATTATATAAATAAATATAAACATCATCAAAGCACATAGCGGAAGCGTAAGAATCAAATACATGTAATTAATTAACCGAATATAAAAGAAACGCATACCTTTTGATTCTAGCAAGAACAAGAATCAAACTTTAATCTTCTTCAAATCTTTAACAAACGGATTAACGAGATACTCCTTACATTTTTGTATCTCAATCCAAGATATATAAACTATAATGAGTTTATACCACAATCTTGTACACACGTACTATAACCGAATTAAAGATTATGCTAGTAATGTAAACACAATTAAACCAAAACAATTTTGTTCAGAAAACAAGTGAGGATCGGCCCCTTGAGGGTATATGTCGATCAACCAAAAGCAAGAGAAGAAGAAAAAAGGTTTTAGGGTTATAGCTAGTGCACAAGAAGTAAAGATTGAATAACCCTAGCCTTGTATATATACATGAGAAATCTTGGAGATCAAGTTTTGGCAATGGGTTAGGTTACAAGCCCATGGTCGATCGGTTCTAGACATCCCAAGGGATTCCGAAACCTTCTTGATCCTCTAATTTCATCTATAGTCCTTCCTTTATTCCCTAACGGTCGTTAGTCAATTCCCGTTAATTACTTAACGTCCGTTAGCCGTTATTTTGTGTTTCAATAATTAAATATATAACGGTTTATATATTAATTATTATACATTAATTCCTCATACGTAATGTGTGCAATCACATGGTCCCGAGTTCGATTCTAGTCATACACATTAATATTTGTCCATTAAAACTAACAGCTCCCACTTGGACATCTATTAATAGTAATGACATTGGTTAGCATCTAGCAACACAACAATGCCCCTAGTACAACTCGGGTGGTGGTCTCCTAGAAAAACCATTCGATGATTCATCATCATACTTATTGATGAACTCAAATAAGTACATTTTATTATCATCATTTATCCTATTTATTTGACTTGTTTTATTATATTATATATGAGAATTGATACGTTAATGTTTACTTTTGTAATTCTCAGGTAAAAACAAGTATTATGTGAAACTTGGCGATTTTGGACTAATTATGGAGCAAAACAAGCAAGATGTTAAGAGTCTACTGAAATGTACAAGATCAAGATCATTCTGCTCCAGATACGCCGCAACATACTTCTTACATACGGCGTATCACTATCAAGATTTCACAAGTTACAATCCAAGACAACAAAGGACATGCGCCGCATAGAGAAATGGAGTTACGCCGCATCTTAAGGTGGTGTACGAATATTCCTGAATATATTAATCTTGGACCCCACGCAAAGTTAAGTTAATGCGCCGCATCTACTTATCCTATGCGCCGCATCTAACCCTCAGACAGAAACTATAAATACCCCAAAGTCAGACGAATTTGAGAGGTTGGACAGTGCAAGATACCATACGTACGAGTACCAAACCAGAGACGAATTCAGACGTATTAGCAGCACAAGACACACCCTGAACGAAGATACAAGAGCTGTAAGAAGGTCCTGCATGTATTCAATTCATTAAGTAGTTTTGTTTTATTGTATTAGTACACTTTAATTCATCAGGATTGATGGGCTGATGTCATGTGACTACGGAAAATCATGCGCACCCCTTAAAATTGCTTTCCCATTAATTAAAGTTTATATGTTGATGTCTTTGGTGACTTTTATTAGTGCATTGATAACCTCTGTGTCTAGCTGAGCATTGCTTGGGTCGCCATGCCCCTTCCTCGCCTATTTGTTTCAGCGTCTCTTAAATAAATAGGATAGACATAAGTAATCATTAAGGGTTTACTCGCCGATAAGATTAGAGCCAACGAGAAAGGTTTAATTATATACACTTCATATAAAACTAGCAATAAAACAAGTGACAAGCTACTTAATTATCAGGACAGGTCTTCTTATTGTCTCGAGTATCTATCTGTGTACGTGTGTGCTAATCGCTGATTCGTGCTCATTAGTTTAGTTTTCTATTTAATTATAACCAAACCGTGCCAGTCTCTCAGGCTGAACCCCCTTGCGTTAGATTAGGTTGTACAGCTAACTTAAGATATTAAAATAGTGATTAGAATAACTAGATAATACGTTCCACTCTTAGTGATCGACACTCTACTTACCATTATATTCATACTGACCGGGTACACTGCTCGTTAAGTGTGTATGTTATTGATAAGTCGGCTAAATATAAATTTAAAACTTGAGTAGGCATTAATACTGCTAAACCGCAACGACACATCGCACGCATCACTTATCCTTTTGTTTCTAATACTACGTCAATAAAGATATGAATCTTAGTCATTCTTTATTAACCATTCTGCTTCTCGTTGTTTCTGATTGAGCAAGATTACCAAATCTTCTGAACATATTCAGGGGACACGAACATCTTATCAACCCTACGAGGGGCCCAGCAGTATTAAACTTCAAACAAATTTGAAGGAACAAATTTTCTCTTGACTACGAGCCTAACCCATGAACTTTGCAACATTCCTGAAAACAATCCTTATAGCTACCAGTTACGTATAGCGGTAAATTGCTTCACAGAAATGCACTAAATCCATGACAGTTATCTGGTATCTCAAGTCTGAGGATAACTATATATACATTATTTACTTGATGACAAGATCCATAAAGTAAACTCATGAAGTTGGGATAAGTCCTATATTCAATTCATTTAATATCATGTGAAATTGATATGTCAACGCATCAATATACTTTCAAGTATATTCTACCAATACTCATATTTGTCTTGATTTAATGATATTCCTATATCATTAAGTGACAACGGACAATTTAGAATAACATAAGTTATTCACGGATTTAAACATGCAAATATAGGATACAATCTATTACTAATGAAAACAAACGTACCAAGTACTTTAATTCATTATAAATAATAATTGCTTAACATCCCTTATCCAAATACTAAATAGATCAATGCATGATAATTCTAGTTAATGAATTATGCCTCAAGTCATGTCAATCATACTTGTTGACAAGACATAAATCAACTAATTTTGATCTATCGGAATTTTGAGAATACTTATTTCAAGAATTCAATTAGTGAAGTTCTTGTATGTGTGCATTCAACTATCTTGATATTGCCACATAATAATATTTCATAAAATGTGTAACATCCTCAACCACCAATTTATGACAACTAAACTATCAAACCTTTTATAGTTTAAAGTATTCTAATTCTTTAATGTATAATGCAACTATGCTCTTAGTTAAGCATAACTAGTACTCATGGCCATTAACAAGGATAAAATCCTACCGTGACTAGTATTGAGTGTCATCTCAATCTTATTGGCATCATTGTATGCAAACAACAATATGCTCTTTAAAATTCCGTACTTTAATATCCATTGTGTAATGTTTGATGTCTTTCAATCTTTCAAGATTTGTCGGCTATAACGATTACGCAACAATTTGCCATATGGTTCATACTTAAAATTTAGGAGCAATTCCAGGATGAGGATGTAATTCTATATCCAACCATATTCATTACACTAAGTTATCTAATAACTTTCAATTAGATATCAATGTTGTCAAATCATCTTGCATCCAAGCATGATACAACAAATAGCATGATGTTCATGAAAAAATCCTTGTATCAAACTCAGATTTCATTCATGTTATATCTTTTCAAAGATATGTTTCTATTTAGACTTTCTAATAGTATATCATGTTCTATTAGAATCAATTATTTTACCGTTTATGTTTATAACAATAAACATATATTCCAAGGTTGTATGTTTATTTTCTAAATCTTCAAGTGAAGTTTCATTCCAAACTAAGACTTAACATTTAACGTACATGGAATGTTACTTCCTATATGTTACACAACATATATGAAATAAGAAAATAAATATAACACTCTCACTAGCTTTTAGGAATATTAAGAAATTATCTTATTTTAATTATAAATCAAAACTTGGATTTAATAATTAAACATAAGTATATCTCCTAGATGCATGCATTAATCCATTCATGAATTATTGCACTTTGTATACTTCCAAAGATTATTTGAATTCAAATACTCCTTTTAATTACTTATCGTCCTCGCACAAGTAATTACTCAAGAAAGAGTTTTTGATATTCCATTGTCAATTTTATCTTAATGAAACTAAGAATGACAATCATAATCTTTATTTAATGTGCCTAGAAAGAATATTCAATCATAGTTAATTGTTTAAGTGTGATTAATAATCTTGTCATACATTAAATATGTTTACAAAATTTGTCCATATGATTTCTACACAAAGATTTAAATCCTCTAGGATTTTCATTCCTTTTGAAGAAACTCATCTTCATTCTATAATCTAACTATAGAGTTCAAGATAAACTAAGTTTCCAAAACTAGTTATCTTTATGGACTGCATCTAAACATTCATAGTATGAGTAATTTGCCAAATTCTATATTTGCAATTCCTCTTAATGACCAACAGGTTTACCATAATCCTGTAACTCATAATCCTCAACATATTATTCAAATATTTGAGATATACTTGCGGATCTATGAATGAGAATTCCATCATCTTGAGATTTAACATTGACATGTTTAATCCTCATCATGACATTTACTAGTGTATTTTTAGAAGATTATGTATCTTGTAACTTTATCTTTTCAAGATAAAACTCCCACTTGCCTTATGCAATTTATAGACTATCTATAAATACTTAGCAAGTAGAGCAACCCCATATTGTTCTCTTTTGGGACATTACAAATACACATTGACAGTTCCTTACATTAAGTTTGTTAATAACCTACTCATAAGTATTTTAACAAATTCAGAACTTCAATTTTAAGACTTAATGTGATTCATCACAATCCATAATAAATGGTGTCTTATTAATCTACTAGGTTGGAGTCTTATTGAGTATATACAATCCATACTCAATTTTCTAACCTTGATAACTTTTGGAAGAAAAGAAGTTATAGTTATCTTTAATCAAACAATACCAATAGAGTTTGATTCTCCTAACTGAACACACCACAAACTTGTGGTATTTCATTGGAACTAATATTGTGAGACAATCAAACAATATGTAAGATAAACTCATACTCCTTCTGGCTTAACTATTTATCAACTAAGTCAATCTTAATGGTGAAATAGATTTTCCAAGCCAATTGCATGCTTTATAACACAAGTACTTTTTAACTAAGTCACTTATCGTCCATGTCTCAATCAAGAAGACATAGA
The DNA here is from genome assembly GCA_021014915.2 of Artemisia tridentata subsp. tridentata. Classification (NCBI taxonomy): domain Eukaryota; kingdom Viridiplantae; phylum Streptophyta; class Magnoliopsida; order Asterales; family Asteraceae; genus Artemisia; species Artemisia tridentata. The sequence continues at coordinate 416,897,488 of CP139507.1, read as the reverse complement.
CTGTTATAATCCCACTATACGTTATAAATCATTGATCAACTCAATGACTTCTTGTATATGTCTTAATAATGAAGACATAACAAGTTAACGTCTTACTTTATATTATAATAAGTCTTGTAACAATTTAAAAGACTTCATATTTATAGCTTTACAATAAAGTATAAACATGTATAACTAAAGTAATTATGAACACCACAATTTGGTTTCAATAGTAATTTCAAGTTAATTTATTACTTCATATATTTATGACATTCTAAGAATACATAAATATTCAAATTTGAAGTAGTATTAGATTACTTCATTTATTTATGTCATTTCAATAATACATAAATATTTAGTTTGAAGTAGTCTCATTATCATTATTGACACTTGTTCTAATAGATATCTAATTTAGAAACAATAATTACCCATGTACGGTCTCACGTAATCATGGAATTTCACCTTGTTGTTGTAATATAGTCAAGGTCTCACTTAAGCTAAATTTCAACAACAAGTGTTTCTAGACTTAGAGGTGTATTAGTCATATTTAGAACGTTAGTTTCTTACCTTGCGGTCAAGACAGTTCTTTAAATCATATTCCTATATTGTTACGCCCCAAAAACGACCTTTTTTTTTCTTTTTTTTTTTTTTTTTTTTTTTTTCCAGACACTACTACCCCAAGGATTAGTCTAAATTACCCCCTTTTTTGCATCTAAAATACACCATTTTTCCTTTACCTTTAAAATGACACTAATACGCCAGGTATTAGTCTAAATTACCCCCTTTTGCATCTAAAATACACCATTTTTCCTTTACCTTTAAATCTGACACTAATACCCCAGGTATTAGTCTAAATTACCCCATTTTTGCATCTAAAATACACCATTTTTTCTTTACCTTTAAACTGACACTAATACCCTAGGTATTAGTCTAAATTACCCCCTTTTGCATCTAAAATACATTATTTTTCCTTTACCTTTAAATCTGACACTAATACCCCAGGTATTAGTCTAAATTACCCCTTTTTTGCATCTAAAATACACCCTTTTTACTATCTAAAATATACACTTTTTATTTTTTGTACACTTTTTACCCGTTTTCAGGAAAACGACTTCTATTACTCGAAAAGACACTAAAAATTTCCAGATTTACTTCTTATATCATTGAGCTCATTTTCATATAAAAATATTTTCCATTTGACTCCCCGAAATAGTACTTTACAATTTAGACGGGTTATGCAACTAACCCGTTTTGACCCATTTTCTCCATATACAACTCATACCACTTCCGTTTTACGCCAAACTTTACCAAAAGCATAATATTAACATAACAAACATGTTCCAATGACACTTGACCCGTTTACAATTCAAAATGGGTAAAAACACCCTTAATCCAAACGCCCCCTTAAACATTGACCGTAAACCATTTAACACACTTGGACACACCATTGACCACCCGAACTTTATGACGACTTGACACACACTATACAAATCATAAGAAAGACTCTCGGGGGTATAACCTTGACTCGAGCTCGGTATTCTACCTAACCCCTAACATATATTATCTTCCAACCCGCTTATCAAGTCCTTAAGCTATGACCCATGAACCTTCCTCCCGTCGCACATGAACCTACAAAACATTATCAACTAAAAGGGTAAGCTTACGCTTAGTAAGTAACTAGATTAGTACATGATCAATACTTTCATTCACATTATATGCATCAAGAACATACTTAGTCATTGACTCATAACCAAACCAAACTCATTACCATTTACATAACAACATCATAACTATATCACATTTACATCATAACATTGAACACAAAAAACATAAACTTACCTTAGACCTTTCAACCTCATGCCCTATCTCTTGATCCTCACTTATTAACACACTTCCTATTATCCCAACTTACTAATCCAAGGCTTAATCCTAACAACTCATTCATCAACACATAACATGAGAATATTCATATTAAACACATAGAAATCTAAGTTACTTACCTTAGCTTCCAAAGCTAAGCTACAAGTCATGATTCAACCATTATCATCACCATCATCACATCCTCACCTTCAACATATCATCACCATCATCTTCCTAATTCACAACCATCATTCATAAACACTTAATAACTCAAAATCAATGACTATAACAATTAACACACCCTTTAACATACTTGGTCATTATATGATCATACTTGATCATATAATGGACACCCTTTAAATACTCACTAAACCCAACACATAAACATCATTTCCTTTTAATTGTACTAAAAACACCATTTACCCAATTTCCCCAAATTGGGTACATGAACCCTAATTCTTGAAATAACCAATTAAACACTAATTAGAGTGATGAAGTGAAAAGTGTATCGCTTTTAGGGGGTCATTTAAGCCCTAAATCGTATTTATTTGATCAAATATTGTCCTAAATCGTTCCTTTTATCATTTTAGGTACTTTGGAGAAGAAATCTGGAAAAGGAAGCATTTTGGACGTTTTTGGAGCATAAAAGTGAAGAAAACGACAAAGTCTCCAAAGTTGCTGGAAAAGTACACTTGACGGCGTCAAGACTTGCTCTTGACGGCGTCATGGCTTGGCAAAAGAGGTGGATATGAAAAATACACGTGACGCGCCAGAGAGTTTTGCAATGGAAAATCTGACGGCGTCACCCTTTAAGGTGATCAAGGCCATCACGGTTTAAGCTAAAGAGAGACGGCGTCAAGCTTTATTCTGACGGCGTCAAGCCTTGATAGGCCAGAGCGGATTTTGGAGCACTAAATAGGGACGGCGTCAGGAAGACCATCCGGGAACCCTAGACACGGCGAGGTGACGGCGTCAAGATCTACAACGTGATGCCGTCAGCCACTAAGTTCTATATATAGTTTTGCAATTTTTTGTCATTAGTGTGCAACTTTGTGAGGAGAAACCCTAAGACGAATTTCTGCCATTTTTAAGGGTTTTCATACCCTTGGATCTCCCATGTTTAATTGAAGATAAGTAATCATTTAATCAATCAATATGTCTATGTGTTGTTTGATTATATCTTGTTCTTGTCTTTTGATTAACATGCTAGGCTAGATTTATCTTGTGTTTGCTTAGATCTAATGAAACCTAACTATTGATTATTGGTTATTAGTGTGTTATTAATTGTATTGGATGATTGTTTATCGATGTTAGGCTTAAGAAAACTGGCTAACCTCCTATACGGTAACATGCTTGAACGTCTTAAGAAACATGAACCAATGCGTACTAAGGTTTTTATGGTTGTATTTAATGCATGAGCGACTTCTAGTGATCCCATGTTAGGAGCTTCCTAGCCGGCTCGACATAGGAGTGAAGTAGGAGCTTGTAGAGTTGGGGAAGTACGTACGCCACCCCACGATTGGTATTAAGGAATACACCCGTCATCCACACAATTAATACACACTAATCAACCGGTAAAAGATAGTTAGGGAGTAAGGAAATCTAAGTAAACACATTTCTCTCCACATAAGTTTCACAACCTTTTCATTTTCAGTTATTTTATTTTATTTGCATTTGTAGTTATTTGGGTTAGTTGACTAGCAACTAATTCCGCCCACTCCTTCAAACCCGAGATTTTACTTGCTTTCATAAAAATATAAAAATACAAAAAGAATCTTCCCTCACCCTTAGACCTATTAGAATAGTTTTTCAATCCTAACGACACTATTCCCCTAGAGAACGATCAATCCCCCGGTACTTGCCACTTCACTATACTACATCGGTCGGGTACACTGCCTGGTGGGGATTGCAAGCCTCTTGAGATCCCTCGAGAGGTAAAACCTGTTGTAAGGTCGCAAAACCACGCATCATAGAGGTTACTTACTTGCAAGGATTATTGCTAGGCTTAAACTCTTGATATTGGACTTACTCTCTACACTTGATCATCAAGACTTGCATTTTTCCCTCTTCTTTTTCTCCTCCAAGAACCGGACCAAGCACGCCCTTATAATAATTATGGAGAAATCTAGAATTCCCTGGATAAAACTTATCTAGGCATAAGTTTAGGCTAATGGAAAGAATGGCCCCTCAAGTCCTATTCTTTCTTCTTTAGCCACAACACACTTTATCACATTATTAACACTTGGCAACCTATGTCCCTTTAGTTTATGCATCATATTTTATATTACTACATTAGTCATACTTTGACTATTAGTTTGACTATCGGGTTTGACTTTCACATAACTTTTTTGACCAACCAATCACATAAAGTCCTTAGCATATTCCATCTAGGGTGGGGCCTACTCGTAACCGGGATACGGGTCTAACATATATGTTGTACCTTGCACACAATATAAGATTTCTCCCACTTGTGCATGGTACAACATCATGTATTAGATAAACAACACGTCACTCATTTTTCACTCGTTTGTTTATGTGATCAATATGATTGTGTCATAGATATTAGCATAATTAGTAGATATAGAACCACCTTGTCTAGTAAGGAAATGTACATGACTATCCTTAAAACCACAAGTATCTATAATTGGAAAGTAATTATCTCAAGACATTCTAGAGATAATTTGGGTTACTACCAAGATGACAAAGCTTGTAGCTCCCACTGAATTACAGATCATTACAATAATTTACTATTCAGTAATTACAACACAATGCTCCCACTGGATTTGACAACATTGTAAGTGTTTCATAACCAGTCAAAGCAAATAGTGTGCTATCAACTTTCTTACACCTTTGAGAAGACCCATTCGTAACAATTACTTAGGCATTAAAAAGAGTGTATTCTACTATGTAGATGATGGACTATCCATCAATGCAATTAACTTGAAAATTGGGCATGCAATTTTTCCTTAATATGTCTACCATCCCCACAATGGTATGCAGCATCTTTAAGTGGTCAAAGCACAACAACTAGATAAATTATGCTAGTTTGCCTTTTACCAATTTAGCGGTAATTAGTCTAGCTTCTAATTTAATAACTCATAAAATGTGCAATTTTCTTAACTATTAAAGTTTGATATGAGTTATTTCTTAGAATTTAGACAATTCTAATTTTCCTATCTTACCTTTCTCATTCATGAAAAGAATAAGATTAAGTCTCACTATTCTCTCAAAGAAAGGAGACTAGGTTTATTCTTTTAGTAAAGTTGACTCTAGCCAAAACCCCTACGGGTGTAGATCAATTTACCACTAAAAGAATGTCCCACGTTTACGGTTTAATGTTGCATTAATACATTAAAAGAATTTACAAAATTTAATTTTAGTATTTTCGATAATACAATCTTTTCAAGAAAATAAAATACCCAATGAAATATTCATATAACCATTGAATTTTCTTGAAAACTAGGATCCAAATTTTCATAGTTTCACTACATCAGTTGATCTGCTAGTAGTGAAAGTACAAAATATAGTAATCTGTCGAACAATAATCGGCAAACAATTTCTGACTCCTAGATCATTATGGGATTTACATTTGCCAAATAAAATTTGCAAAGTAAGCATGTTTCATCCCATCTCATGCCTTAAGTTTCTAGGTCTCACTAACAACTTAATTAAGTCGTCTAATTTAGAAACTGCAAATTCTCCATTACTGGTCTCACGCATAATGGAAATTTACCTTGTCATTAAAATCTAGGTAAGGTCTCATTTACGCTAAATAATAACTTCAAGTGTTTCTTATAATTAGATGGCATGGACTTAAATTTTAGGGTATTAATTTTGATGTGTCAATCAAAATATGTACGAAGAAGCATGCACACATCTTCGTATCATAAGTTTTCAAAACGTTTTTATTTACCAATTAGGCTAAGATTTAAATCAACAAAGTTTTAATTAAGGTATTGGGTTCACCAATTAAATAATTACCTACAATTATCGACCACTATATCCTACTACTGCATGAGTCAAAAGACCCAAGTTATTCGGATAATTACCACAAAGTGGCACGTGGAATTGATGTCAATTCACCCTTAAGATGATTTTGTACATTAATAGCTTACTTGGTAGCTCCAATTTGACGCACAAAGGAGCGGAGAGACAAACGTCAGCACTAAATGCCAATTAAAAACGCGTCTCTTTCGGTTTGACAATTTAATGTCAATCCTCCTTATACCCCTCTTATAGTTTGTCAAAACTGGGTGAGCCGTTCACACTATTGGTACAAAACTCATCACTCAATCAAAAGTTTATGACTTTAAGTCTTAAAAGCAAATCCAATTTCACCCTTATTTAATCCGGTTTATTTTCTATTCGAAAAATTACCTTTGCTTACAATCATGTCACAACAATATATATAAACAAACAAGTAATTAATAAAAATAAACGACAAAAAATAATGAACATGCTAAATAAAACTACTATCATGTATATGTTTATCTAAAACTCTCATTGGTTTTCGAGCTAATGGTACCAATGGACTACATACACCAAACAATTTGGTTGCGTAAGTTCTACGATAAATATATACACGAACAAACATAGTTCAAAATAAAACAATGCATAATCTAATAATTATATGCATAATAAGCATGTTAACACAAAACACGTAACAATTACTACATAATAATCATATGATCCATGATCAAACATGCACGTTCATCATGGATCCACATAAACATATTAACAATTAATCATGTTTCCCAAGATACGCATACAATTCCATGTTACATAACAATTATTCATGAATTAACACATAAAACATTGCATGCAACCTAGGGTTTCTACAATTTTTACAAAACCTAATTTTTTTCTTCGGATGAACAGTGTCGGATGAACAATGTCCGGTGAACAGTGTCGGGTGAACATTGTTCGGTGAACAGTAAAAAATTTTAGAGTTTCAAAAAATTAAAACCTAGAAACCTTAAAGCATGCAATAATCAATCAAGGATTCAATTTTTATGTGTTTCAATAATTAATTACACAGTATTAACCTGGCTCTTGATGCCACTGTTGCAATTTAAGTACCATAGCAATTATATAAATAAATATAAACATTATCAAAGCACATAGCGGAAGCGTAAGAATCAAATACATGTAATTAATTAACCGAATATAAAAGAAACGCATACCTTTTGATTCTAGCAAGAACAAGAATCAAACTTTAATCTTCTTCAAATCTTTAACAAACGGATTAACGAGATACCCCTTACCTTTTTGTATCTCAATCCAAGATATATAAACTATAATGAGTTTATACCACAATCTTGTACACACGTACTATAACCGAATTAAAGATTATGCTAGTAATGTAAACACAATTAAACCAAAACAATTTTGTTTAGAAAACAAGTGAGGATCGACCCCTTGAGGGTATATGTCGATCGACCAAAAGCAAGAGAAGAAGGAAAAAGGTTTTAGGGTTATAGCTAGTGCACAAGAAGTAAAGATTGAATAACCCTAGCCTTGTATATATACATGAGAAATCTTGGAGATCAAGTTTTGGCAATGGGTTGGGTTACAAGCCCATGGCCGATCGGTTCTAGACATCCCAAGGGATTCCGGAACCTTCTTGATCCTCTAATTTCATCTATAGTCCTTCCTTTATTCCCTAACGGTCGTTAGTCAATTCCCGTTAATTACTTAACGTCCGTTAGCCGTTATTTTGTGTTTCAATAATTAAATACATAACGGTTTATATATTAATTATTATACATTAATTCCTCATACGTAATGTGTGCAATCACATGGTCCCGAGTTCGATTCTAGTCATACACATTAATATTTGTCCATTAAAACTAACATTAACATCATGGGTATCTAGTGGTCGATCAATTTAACCCAACATGTAAATAACTTTAATGGAAATTGTCAAGAAAATAAATTGTTGATAGATATAGATAGAAAGTTGAAAGAAAAACGTTAAAGGTTTTAGTTAAAAGATATTTAGCTTTAGGTAGTTTTTGGCGCAAAACTTTTAAAATTTATAAGAATTTAAGTTTTTAAAATAACTTACGTGTTAATATAAGCTTTGTTTGAAAATAATATTTAAAAATCTCTTTTAGAAGCTATTTAAAGTAGTATTTTGAATTTGTTAATTACTGTTTACGAAAGGTACGTAAATCGGTTTAGAGATAGGATGGGAATGGTTTTGTTGTTTGGTTTCCCGTGTTGAACGGTAAAGATCCGATGAGATTGATGTAGATCAAGAAGCTCGGGTAACACTTAAACAAGAACCATACTTCACTGCTGCGAGGCGGTACTTGCCCAAGTGTGTGAAAACTTGTGTGATGTTGTGTGTTACTCCCTTTTTATGCAGAGGTTTGTAGGGTTTAGAGATAAACCCTTTGGGAGTGATCGACGGCCGTCAGGGTGCCAAGTGTCGATCATCCGGGAGTAAACAAGGAGGACAGATGTCATTCGTCCTTTAGCTCGTACTAATGTTTGTCGTGCGTCCCCACTGTGTAGTGTCAGATGGTACATCTTAACCGCTAGTGACAGTTGGGGAGCAGTATCTTTGTCCTTATTCAGTTTGGCTTGAGAGGTCGGCCTTGGATTTGAGTCGGGCTTTTATCAAGCGTTGATTGGACCTTGGTGATGGGCTTGATTCGAGTGTGTAATTAATGGGCTTGAGCCATTAATATTGATACGCTATTAATTACATTAATGCTTTCGAAATAATATTAATATATTTGATTGAATGTTCGTTTTTGTCATTTTACATCTATAAGCTTCAACTTCAGTTATTTTTATAAACATATTCAAAAATTAAGCTCGAGGTTCTTACAAATTTCATTTCTAAAAACTTTAATCGCTGAAAGCTCTATGTGCAAGTAGTTTGTTTAAAAATAAAATAAGTAAATAAGCCGCTAACTAGTTAAAGTAAAAGTTTAGAGAGCATAGTGGGAGTTATCTCTTAAGTTATAGATGCATCATGTCAACTTTTAACCTATAACATTCTTATAACAAAAAACTTCGAAAACATCATCCCATTTAGGTTACAGGTACAATGGGTCCCTCTTTTCTTTTCCATTTTTTTTCAACAAACACATTGTATTAAACTAAAATTCAAACTACAATACATAAAAAATCTACTTTTCGTGAATAATTAAATTACAATGCATAAAAAAACTACAATTTGTGATGCTCTAGATATCGCTACCAAAGATGATTCATAAGATCACGTCGAAGGTCGTTATGCATATCTTTATCATGTAATTCCTTCTTTTTCATTAGAAGTATTTCGCATCTCTCGACCCATGTACGTTGCATATTAGCCGCGGGACTAACATGGCTAACGGCTTTTCTAATATGTCTTCTACTCCTGTTTTCTGGAAATCAAGTAAGAGATCAGGTACTTTTACTTTTATATTGTTTTCAGCATAATTTTGAAAATCGGGTATGTGATAGACTCGGTCGGGTCAACCCGGTTTTATGCAAAAAAAAAAAGAAAAGAAAAAAAAAGAAAAAAAAGAAACCAAACAGCTTACACACATGTCCAAACTATCATTCTTCTGGTACATTATTAACTCTATTTTTGCGTTAAAAATCAGCATAGAGACCAACCATGTTTCTGCTTTTTTGGCCCGGAACCGGTTTTGACCCGACCGGGTCGAACCGGGTTTCAGAACATTGCTAGTTTTGATATTAGCTCATGGATTATCCGTGTACTTTACTCTCTTATATACTTTTTATTAACATACTTTTATAGATTTTGTTCAACAAAATTGACTTTTGTATGATCCAAGTGCTTTTACTCAAGTGGCACTTGTAGTCCAACATCTTTAGTTTTTTCATAGATAGTCTTAAACCGGAAACTATCAACACGGATATAAGACTTTTGGTGTTCGTAGTTTTTGATTTGGGGAACATTTATGCATCTTCTAAAGTAGAGGGACTATAAGTGGTGTTGGGGATTAAGTACATTTACTATCATGTAATTTACTTTTAAGTAATTTTATAAATGATTTTATTCATAAATAGTAGCGGTGGTGACGTTAATTTGTGTGTGCAATTCTTTTTATTGTGTATATGTGGTTGGAAGAAAGTTAGTGGTTTAAATTGTAATTAAGTATTTGAATGTTTAATAGACTAGACGATTACCCACGCATAGCGACGACAACGTATATGTGTGTGCAACTTTTTTTTTTGTTTTTTTTGGAGTAAGTGAACGTAAAATAATAATAATAATAAAAAATAAAAAATTACTGGTTTAAATTGTAATTTAAAATTTTACTGTAATTGATTACATTGCCTTTTACAAATAAGGGTATTTTAGTTTAACAATATTATAAGTAAGTGTGTGTATCTTGATCTAAGGGGGTGCTTGGTTCGTATTAAGTAATGGGAAAAAGAATAGTAATATGAATATTAAGGAATATAATGATTGTTACCATTATAATTGATGATGCTTGGTTGAAAGATTTAAAGAAAATATTGTGGGCCAAATTAAAGGTAAAATTAAGGGTTATATGGAAGTGAGAAATTATAATGTAGAAGAGTGGGAGAGAAAATTAAATAAGGTACACAAAAAAAAAATGAAAATTCAAGCATTATAGGGTCATTACCCTCAAAATGTTGGGGAATGGTGAATTGCTTAGTAGTGGGTAATGGTCTATTGCATTATAGCAAACCAACCACCATCAATCATTATTTTTGCTATTCCTTACCCCTTAATACCCCTAACCAAACACACCCTAAATGTGTCAAAGTTAATATATAACTCAAGGTTTAGTTGCAAATTATGTCTCTGTGAACACGAAATGACTAAAATACCCGGACTTGGGACAGTAACCAACGAGATTTTATAACGATCGTTAGGCTGAGAGACACAACATGCAGTAAAAGGTAAACAGGAGTGGCATAACTTGAAAAAAAAAAGTGCGAATTCAGGAAACCACATAGACATTTTTTGCAGTTTACTCAAACATTAATTTTAAATTTAATCTTTTGAATTTTCTATAAAGAAGTCCGGTGTTTTGTTTATATTTCTAAATGTCGGACTAAGTACATATATCAATTCCAAACTTATGTACCAACGAACCAAAATAACACATCATAGTAATAACGAGTCAATGCACCCACGCGTTGCGGCGGTTTTTTTTTTGCGTTTAATTTTTATGCTAAACATATAGAATAAGATTGGTTTTGCAAAATGTCATATATTTCGGGGGTACTTTTATCTATTTTTTCAGATTTTGTGAAAAAGGACTTATTTTGCAAAGAGTCTTCGACTTCAGGGATATTTTTTGTCATTTGTCCAAACTTTCGAAACGACGTCGTCCAAGTGGGCACTGTACAAATAACTTATGCAACTGTAGCAATGAGAGGAAGTCAACTATAGCAGTGTTTTTTTTTCACCCCCAAAACGTCGACGTTTTCTACGCCCTTTAATAATATTAGTAATAAGGAGGCAAATCTTAATCCCAAAACGTTCACTAATCAATTTTATCATAAACATATTGAATCAACACATTAAATAAGCTGAACTCAACTACAATTTAGAACGTGCATGCCTAAAAAATGTTACTCTAAGCTATCTTCATCATCAATCGGTTCATCACAGTTTCAACCAAATCAAAGAAAAATTTTGGATGGCCGACATTTGGTGAGAGAAAACTTATTGTTTTGTTTACGTAGATTCAGATAGACGGTTTGATCCAACTGCCAGTGTTGATATGTAGGGAGGATTTGGTTATGAAAGTTCTAGATTTGTGTATGTGTTTTGCGTATAAAAAAAGAAAAAAAAATCTAAACATTAGCAAGCCCAAATAAAAGGTAGCCCAAAAAAGCAACGACAGCCCAGACGCCAAAACGACGTTGTTTTTGAATGGCTATTAGTATTAGAGTAAATTACACCGTTCGTCCCTGTGGTTTGGGGTCCATTTCATTCTCAGTCCATATTTTTTATTTCTTGCTTTTTTCGTCCCTATATAGTTTCAATTGCACGCTGTTGGTCCCTATCGTTAACTGGCGTTATCTTTTTCGTTAACAAGTGACAACGTTAGTCCATTAACCAAACAAGCGTTTGCAAAGTTAGTCCTTTTACTAACGGCCAATTTATTTTTCATTTTTGGTCCTTGTGATTATTATTATTATTCAAAAAAATTTATAGAAATTCGAAAAAATTTATAAAAATTCGAAGATACTTATAAAAATTCAAAAAAAATTATAAAATTTCGAAAAGTTTATAAAAATTCGAAAAAATTTATGAAAATTCGAAAAATATATAAAAATTCGAAAAAATTTATAACAATTCGAAAAAATTTATAAAAATTCGAAAAATTTATAAAAAATCGAAAAAGTTTTAAAAATTTGAAAAAACTTATAAAAATTCGAAAAAATTAATAAAAAATAGAAAAAGTTTTAAAAATTCGAAAAAATTTATAAAAATTCGAAAAACTTATAAAAATTCGAAAAATTTATAAAAATCCGAAAAAATTTTAAAAATTCGAAAAATTCAAAAAAATTTATAAAAAATCAAAAAAGTTTTAAAAATTCGAAATAATTTATAAAAATTCAAAAAATTTATAAAAATTCGAAAAAGTTTTAAAAATTCGAAAAAACTTAAAAAAATTCGAAAAATTTATAAAAATTCGAAATTTTTTTTGAATTCGAAAAATTTATAAAAATTCAAAAATTTTGAATTTTTATATTTTTCGAATTTTTATAATATTTTTTATTCGAATTTTTTTATTTTTCGAATTTTTATAAACTTTTTCGAATTTTTATAAATTTTTCGAATTTTTATAAGTTTTTTTGAATTTTTAATTTTTTTTATATTTTTCGAATTTTTATAAATTTTTCGAATTTTTATAAGTTTTTTTCGAATTTTTTTAAATTTTTCGAATTTTTATAATTTTTTCGAATTTTTTAAATTTTTTCGAATTTTTATAAGTTTTTTCGAATTTTTATTAATTTTTTCGAATTTTTATAAATTTTTTCTAATTTTTATTTATTTTTTAGAATTTTTATAATTTTTTTCGAAATTTTTTAAGTTCTTTCGAATTTTTATAAACTTTTCGAAATTTTATAATTTTTTTTTGAATTTTTACAAGTATTTTCGAATTTTTATAAATTTTTTCGTAATTTTATAAGTTTTTTTGAATTTTTTTGAATAATAATAATAATCACGAGGACCAAAAATGAAAAATAAATCGGCCGTTAGTAAAAGGACTAACTTTGCATACGCTTGTTTGGTTAATGGACTAACGTTGCCACTTGTTAACGGAAAAGATAACGCCAGTTAACGATAGGGACCAACAACGTGCAATTGAAACTATATAGGGACGAAAAAAGCAAGAAATAAAAAATAGGGACTGAGAATGAAATGGACCCCAAACCACAAGGACGAACGTTGTAATTTAATGGCTATTAGTATTATGTATAATACTTGCTCTAAGTATCACATTATAACATGACCTAAAAAGTAAAAAGTGCTCGGGGATATGTTCAACATTATAGTTAGTTATACCTTCAACTATTTCAAAAAACAATTTTTAGCTCATTAGGAACCGATGCCTAAAATTCCTCTCGGAGTATTTTGGGATATCACCAAAGTAATCTTCATAATCCCGATGTACACTCTTGCGAGTCTTTGAACTAGTCGCTTCGTCATCAACAAAAGATAAATAATGTTCATGGTAATCGTAGAACCTTAACAATTTCTTGGCGCGTTCTTTGTCAGAATAACCTATATTGAAAGTGTATATGTGAAAGTATATGAATTTGAGAAAAAGTGAAGTATTTTTGGTTGTTTGAATGTTAAAATGAGGTATTTAAATTATTATTTTTATCCATTGAAGTAACATTTAGATTAGTAGTTATGGTAACCCAAGCCATGACCATACCACTCTTCCACATTAGCTTCATTCTCTAAGACTAAATACATGACCTTAAGCCCGTAGTAAGGCGAATCAAGCAACAACAAAAAACATACCCGCTACAAATATTAATAAAAAAACAAAACATACACACAAACCAAATGCACACACTGATAGCCGATCGAATCACACAAAAGAGCGGTGGGGGCCGCGTTGTGTAGAAAATACAGTACCAATGAACCAACACTTTTATTATTAACTGAGAATGATTATACAAAACTCAATTGAGTTGGATGATTAAACAAGGAACCAGGCATGAGTTTATATACACAAAAAAGAACATAACGGCTACTTCTACAGACTTCACATAGAAGGAAGCAACCCATGCTTCTTGAGAACAGCAAGGCATGGGACAATCTGATAGCTTATAGATAAAATAATGACACTCCCATCCTTTATCTTGGAACCAGCAAATGAGAGTGGGTAGCATATATTGACCCAAGAAAAGATAACAACTTTAGCCCTTGGACTTTTATATCTTCTAATCTGAGCCACAACTTCTGAGAGAGCTATAAAGAAGAATAGATAAATGACAGAATCAATCCTCATAATAATAAGGATAAAAGGAAGATATAATTTAACACCCCCCCCCCCTCAGTTTTATCCTGGTAAGCATTATGCAAGTTGATCTCATCACATAAGAAATCATGCTGAGCAGTAGGTAACCCTTTGGTTAGAATGTCTGCAAGTTGATGTTGTGAATCTACCCAAATAGACTCAATAACACCATTTGCAATTTTTTCTCTCACCAAATGCAAGTCTATCTCAAGATGCTTAGTCCTCTCATGAAAAACAGGGTTGGCTGCAATTTTGATTGCAGCCCTATTGTCACAGTAAATTTTAGCAGGTAAGGAATTGTTGACACCTAGTTCTTTTAAAATTTTCAAGACCCAAATGACTTCACATGTTACTGAGGCCATAGCCCTATATTCTGCCTCAGCAGAAGAAGTGGCTAAGGTTTTTTGTTTATTACTTTTCCAAGATACAAGAGAGTTACCAAAGAATAGTAGAAAAACAGTAACAGATCTTCTAGTAGAAGGGCACTTGGCCCAATCTGAATCAACATAGGCTTTAAGACTAAGATCATTGTTTTTATTAAACACAATTCCTTTACCTGGTGACCCTTTCAAGTATCTAAGGACTCTCATAGCAAGCTTAATATGAGACTGCAGAGGTTTATGCATAAATTGACTTAAAGAAGACACAAAATAAGAAATATCAGGTCTAGTTAAGGTGAGATAGATCAACTTCCCTAGCAGCCTTTGATACCCAGTAAGGTCAGTGAGAGGAAGATCTTCTTTTTCCACAGCTTTACTTTTCCTGACTTTCCTTTTCCTTCTAACAATATCTGAAACAACAACATTAGTTTCAATGGGAGTTGCTGCAGGTTTGCTTGCAAGCAAGCCATACTCTGCAAGCAACTCCAAACAATACTTTCTCTGGTTTAAACAAAGTCCAGAGTCAGTATCAATAACCTCAATGCCCAGAAAGTACCTCAGTTTACCCAAGTCTTTGATTTGAAATTTGGTTTTCAAAAACCTTTTAAACTTTTCAATTTCACTCAAGTTATTTCCAGTCAAAACAATATCATCAACATACACAAGGAGAGCTATAAAAAGATCTCCTTGAGATTTGATGAACAAGGAGTAATCACTTTTAGACTGCTCAAAGCCATTCTCTTTCAACGCACCAGTGAGTTTCTCATTCCATTTTCTAGGGGCTTGTTTGAGCCCATATAATGATTTATTGAGTTTACACACTCTTTTATCATCCTTATTGAAATAACCCTCAGGAAGGGTCATGTACACATCCTCATCAAGATCACCATACAAAAAAACATTGTTAATGTCAAGTTGGTATAAATTCCAACCTTTGTTAACAGCAAGAGAGATAATGCACCTTACAGTAGCCATTTTAACAACAGGGGAGAAGGTCTCATCATAATCGACACCTTCTTTTTGACCAAAGCCTTTGGCAACAAGCCTAGCCTTGTATCGCTCAATTTCACCAGTTGATTTAAGTTTAAGTTTCCAAACCCATTTGTTACCTATAGGTTTTCTTCCAGCTGGTAATTCAGTGATTGTAAAGGTTTTGTTTTCATACAAGGCTTCCATTTCTTTATTCATGGCAGCCTTCCAATTTGGATTTTGGAAAGCCTCATGAACACTTTTGGGTTCAGAAACTTGACTAAGTTTAGAGACAAAACAAAAATTTTCAGAAGAAAGTTTAGAGTAGTTAACCACTTTTTCAATCCCATATTTAACTTTCCCTTCAACCACATAATCTTGAAATCTCTGTGGCATCATAGAGTTTCTTTTTGACCTTCTATTATCCTCAGAGATTCCATTAGAATCAGTAGGATCCTCTGAGGTTTCAAGTAAAGTTGCAGACTTAGAGAGTCTACCTTAATTACTTGAAACCTCATGTCCGGCAGCTGCATTTGAATCAGATTCATCATCAGATGAGTGATGAGTAGAGTCTGGTTCAGAAGTACTACCAAGGTCATGAGGATCATCATTAGGAGGATGGGAATTATCATCATTGGATAGATTATGAGAGGTATAAGGAGTATCAAAAAAGTTTAAGTGATCAGTACCCTCATAATCAATTTGTAAAGATTCTTCTGTTTTATTCATTTTGTAAGGAAAGATATTTTCATAAAATCTCACATCTCTGGAATAAAAAACATGTTTGTCTTCCAAAGACAGAAGTTTATAAGCCTTTTTGTCAGAGGCATAGCCAATGAGAACACTTTTAGTAGTTCTGCTACTAAGTTTACCTGAGTTGTTTAGAATGGTTGCAAAGCAGAGACAACCAAAACACCTCAGAGTTTTTAAGGAAGGTTTAAAACCAAATAGGACTTCAAAAGGAGATTTACCTTTTAAAATAGATGAGGGAAGTCTATTGATTAAATGAGCAGCAGTAAGGATACACTCAGTCCAAAAGTAGAGAGGAATTCCCCCCTGAAAAAGAAGAGACCGAGCAACATTCAGCAGGTGTCTATGCTTCCTCTCTGCTACACCATTTTGCTGTGGTGTATAAGAGCAGGAGGTTTGATGCAAGACACCTTTTGAATCAAAAAAACTTTGAAGTTTATGATTAATAAACTCTGTACCATTATCACTCCGAAAATTTTTGACGTTAGTATTAAACTGAGTTTGAAACATGTTATAGAAAGATATGACATATTCACCAACTTCTGATTTGTTTTTTAAGAGATAAACCCAGACAGCTCTAGACACATCATCAACAATAGTGAGAAAAAACCTAAAACCATCCCTGCTTGTGATCCTATAAGGACCCCAGACATCAAGATGAATAAGATCCCCAATGTTAGTGGACTTATGGTCACTAATGGGGAAGGGTTCTCTGGTTTGTTTAGCCTTGTGACAAATTTCACAAGGCGGAAGAGTCTCATTATTATTAATGTTGAGGTTTGTACTAAGTAAGTTCAAGACTTGGTCAGCAGGGTGACCAAGTCTGTGATGCCAAGTATATCTAGATAAAGAACAGGTAAAAGAGCTATGATCAGATTTATTACCATAAGAGGTTCCATCAAAAAAATATAACCCATCAGACTGACTACCAGTCCCCATGTTTGTCATGTTGGCTAAGTCCTGAAAATAGCACTTGTTTTCGTCAAATCCAATAAACAGCTTGCTATCTCTAGCAAGTTTATAAACAGATATAAGATTGACAGAATACTCAGGTACTACTAAGACATCATATAAGGTAATGTGCTCATTAAGTTTTAAATTCCCAATTTTTTTGATTTTTGCAGAAGTTCCATTTGGATGTTCAACAGTGAGATTTAACTCACTGATATCAACAACAGAGTCAAGAAGATCCTCAGAAAGGACCATATGTTGATTTGCACCAGAATCGATAATCCATTTTATAAACTCTTCAAATGTTTTAAATCTACTTAGAAGAGAGGTTATACCTGACATATTAGCCTTGGCTAGAGTATTTCCAGATCCAGTTCCTGATTTGTCACTGATCAGGTTCATGATTCTCATGATCTGCTCAGGTGAAAAAACATCATTATTCTGAGAGCTGGCATGATTGCCATTATCATTCATAACAGCATTGTTACTATATGATTTTTTATTGGCAAATCTTTTTTTGTTATGGTTGTTAGGAAAACCAACAAGTTTATAGCACTTGTCCTTTGAGTGCCCTGTGTAACCACAGTGCCTACAAGTGACATCAGGATTAGGACCTCTGGGCCTATTATCAACAGTTTTAGACACAAAGGAAGATATTTGACTTTTTGAAATGTTAGTTAGAACTGAGTTTTTATGAGATTCTTCTCTAACAATAAGAGAAAAAGCAGTTTTAACATCTGGTAAGGGCTCAGTAGTCAAAATATTACTTCTAAGGGTCATATATGTATCATCAAGACCCATTAAGAACTGCATTAATCTGATAAGTTGGTTATGGCCTTTTAAAACTTTAGCATCATCACAAGTACAAATAGGAAGTTTAACCAATGCATCATATTGTTTCCATAAAGAACTGAGTTTTTGATAGTAATCAGAAACACCAGAGCCATTTTGTCTGAGAGAATTAATTTGGTGATATAAATTAAATATAACACTCCCATTTACTTTATCATAGGTTTCCTTAAGTTCATCCCACACATCTTGTGGATTTTTTGAAAAAATTTGCCCCATGTAAAGTTCTTGTGAAATAGCCCCAACTATCCAAGAAAGGACAACAGAGTTGCACATATCCCATTGTTGAGCTAATGAGGCATCAGTAGGTCTAGTGCACTTCCCATTTATAAAACCAAGTTTATTTTTATTTTGCAAAGCAATAGTCATGGAGATATTCCGGACATTATAGTTTTCAGTTCCACTTAGTTTCAAAGGAATGATAGGAGTGCCATTAGTATCATTTGGGTGAAGAAATAATTCATCACCAAATATCAATTTACTAGCTGCACTAGCAACTATACCTCCTCCAGAGGGAGGAACACTACCGGACATATGGAAAAAAAGCTAGTAGGCAAAGATAATAATAATGAATCACACAATAGGTCCTGATTCTACCAAAATCAGGTAGGATAGAGGACAATACAGTGATTAAATAGCAGCGGAAGATGAAGGATGAAAAACCCCCAAATTTTAGGGTTTGTGAAAAAACCCTAATTAATGCCCAAGAATCGGATTCGTCAATTCAGCACGATCCAACCTCAAATCAATATGATTTGATCAATTCCCCTAATGAGTCGAAACCCTAATCGTTCCAGAACCACCGGTTGATCAATTAAAAAATTGGTCGAAACCCTAACTGATGAAACACTCAATTCAAACGATTAAGCACCACCGTAGGACCACCAAGTCAGTTGTAATCACTGACCACTTAAATGCTGGTCGAAACCTTTAATTTGATGAAACACTTAACCCAACTTGATTAAGCACCACCGTAGGCCACCAAAGATAAGTTATCAAGAGCAAACCCGCTCTGATACCATGTAGAAAATACAGTACCAATGAACCAACACTTTTATTATTAACTGAGAATGATTATACAAGACTAAATTGAGTTGGATGATTAAACAAGGAACCAGGCATGAGTTTATATACACAAAAAAGAACATAACGGCTACTTCTACAGACTTCACATAGAAGGAAGCAACCCATGCTTCTTGAGAACAGCAAGGCATGGGACAATCTGATAGCTTAGATAAAATAATGACACTCCCATCCTTTATCTTGGAACCAGCAAATGAGAGTGGGTAACATATATTGACCCAAGAAAAGATAACAACTTTAGCCCTTGGACTTTTATATCTTCTAATCTGAGCCACAACTTCTGAGAGATAAGGATAAAAGGAAGATATAATTTAACACGTTGTGCTTGGCTTCTCGTCAAGGCCGGGGGGGGGGGGGGGGGGGTGGCACGTCCACTTTGGACGACCGATCGAGGGTAAGGTCGGCCATAACGACCAACCTTATATTCAAATCTTGAATAAAAAGAGAAAGAGAAAAAGAAAAAATACACGATAATCGATTGTTATAGCCGCAACTGAACCCGGGGTTAAGCTTAAAAAACAGTTGTAGACACGAAACCAGAGTGACTGGCATAAATTAGCCCTAACTCTCTTTCTCTCAGGTTCTTCTCTTCCTCTCTTCTGTTTCACAATTAAATTCTCTATCATTCATTTCTCTCTAGTTATTAGGTTTAGCTATATTTCTATTAATCTATTTGTCCGTAATTGTTAATTTAACTCAATCTATTGAATAAGTATTAGTGTTAGCTATACATATATTTAGGTTTGTTTATTACCAACACATTGTGTGTAGTTATTGTTTATATTCCTCGACTTATCGTTGTTTTGTTTACTGTCTAATGCCTGCCAACTGTTTGTGAAAATGTTTCTAGTGTTTTTTTTCCCGTAAAAGTCTAAGTTGTTAGCTTTGTTGTGTATTTTATTTATCGAGTAATCACTTAATCAAAGAAACACAATTATAAGTTGTCTTCCGAGATGAATTATTAGGTTTAGCTATACTTCAATATTGGTTTGTTAATTAGTATCAGACTGTATTTAGCTATTGTTCGATTTTAGCTCGGTTTGTAAATAAAACGTTCGTGTGTAGTGTGGTACTAATGAGGAATGGATTTGTTGTTAATCAAGTATTTTAATTTGAATACATTTAAGTTTTTTTGTCATTTTGTGTATTATGATAGGTTCAAATTAGGGCTAATGGTCTAAAAAGGTATCTTGCTTGTCATTTTTTTGAGTTGTATGTACCATCGTTAGGATCGGACTGTTTAATAACTAGCATTTTGAATTTCGATTAATCAGTATATCGATTGACCTATTTTTGGGTATCGAATCAAGTATTTTTGGGAATCGAATCACGTATTTTTGGGAATCAATACACAAAATAATGGAAATTAAAAAAGTTAGTTATTAAATAGTCCGATCCTAATGATGGTACATACAACTCATAAAAAGTGACAAGTAAGATACCTTTTCAGATAATAAGCCCTTCAAATTAATATAAAATATTACATCGTCGTAGCTAGTTATTCTGTCCAACGCCTGCCAATTGTTTGTAAAAATGTTTGCTCTCCAATTTGTGGCTTTTATTTATTTATTTATTTATTATTATTATTATTAATGTGAATTGTCATGGGCATCAGTTAACCAAAACAGTTTAATATAATTCGAACTTAAGAACCTCCCTATGTAACTCGTGTTTATATCTAAGTTATTAGGTTTAGCTATACATCTGTTTTTGTATGTCACCACGTGTAGTTTCCATTTATTTAACTCGAGTTAGTATATTTGAATATGTGTATCGACAGAGGAATTAATATTGTTGTTTAATCTTTATTGTTGTGATTAAAGGTGTTAAAGACAGAAAGATGGATGCTTATAAGGCGTATAAAGCTGTTGTCCCAATTGCATGGAGTCCGAACCTATACATAACTTTGGTGAGAGGAATTCCGGGGACCCGGAGACTTCACAGGCGCACTTTAGAAGTGCTGCGTTTAGGAAAGTGTCATTGAACTGTCATGCGATGGAATACTCCTACTGTTAGAGGAATGATTCAACAGGTTAGCAAATTGTTCATTTGCGTTGTGGTAGGCTCGTATATTTCTATTAGGTAAATTTGTGTAATATACGGTTTTACACAAGGTGAAGAGATTGGTAGTAATTGAGACTAAAGAAATGTTTAAGGTGCGTAAAGAAAAGGAAGCACAACATCGTGCCATTCGTCCGCCTTTGGTTGTGAGCCATTCTCCTGCTCCTACAAGTGATTCGTCTCAACAAGCTGCCTAATCTATATATTTTAGTGTAAGTGGCTTTTTTCTTTGATAATGTGTGCATCTGGTGATTAGCCATTATTATTGCATAATCTGGTAAATATTTCGGAAATTGGTGGGCTTATTCAGCTTTATGCGAACATATTTATCTTCATAACTATGTGATATATGTGGAATCCTCAGCTTTAACATAGTTTATCTCATTTGGTTGTATGCGATGGAATACACATGCTCGTAAGATACCCAGATTTGAAGCTATGTTTTTTCTTAACTTGATAACGTTAAATGCGAAGCATTATTTTGCTAGGATTAGTAACAGATCAACACTTACATGCGTACGTGCTGTGAAGTTCTGCTGTGATAATATGTTTTATGGTTACTACTCTATATTATGCTACAAAGGGATCGGAGTTTCACTTAGTTTTGATAGAACCAGACATTTTTTGAATGGGCCTTATAGTTTAGAGTGTTTAAAGGGAAACGTATGAGGTTTTCCTTGTTTAGGTCACCCGGGGAGAGGAGTCTTTGACTGGGATGTACCCCCCGATTGTTTACCTAGTGAGGTTTGAACCCTAGACGGCAAATAGAAAATTTGATTGACATCATAATGGCTACTATATCACTCTTCATATATAGACACGATCCCAGCCAGAACACGAGTGCAATTTTGTAATGCTATATTTCATTTATGAGTTTGTTTGGTGGAAATGTACAGGCTGAACATTGTTCTTGTGCTAACAATTACCATTTTTGTTTCATCATATCTGTCTAAACTTATTTTGTGTTTTTGTGTTTAATCACATGTAGGATTTCTTTTGGGTATCGAGGCTTTAGAGCTCTGTTGTGGGGAGGGCATTCCAGGTTTCTCTTTTGATAGCAGCATTAGTACTTTGTAGTTGATAAAGGTTGTAGATCATCCAGTTTAGTTGAGGTATGCATAATATGGAGGAAAGTTGCTTGTTTCTTGAAGATACATAGATTTGTAATGTTCTAGCTATCGACCTTCTCATGATCTTTTTAGAATTCACTTTGTGAGTCCAGAAGTGAAGTACTGTGTTTATTGTTGGCTTATTTATATGAGTAAAACTTAAAATGACATGAGACAGTGTCATATTTAATACCTTGAAAATGTTGCATATACATGTTTGTGGTCAAGACATATTAGTCCTTCAAAAACAATGAAAGCAAATGGCTGTGTTGGGCAGACATTAGCTGTGTTAGTACTTAGTTGGGCGAATATGGAATCAATTTATACTATCTGATTATCTGAAGTTAACACATGTTCATAGTCACCGATAAAGTTAGTGGTGAACTAATAGTAAAATTAGTGATAAGTGGGTGATGCTTTAAATTTAAAAGTTAGACCCTAAAGTATATATATCGCCATATTTGTACAAGTCAATGTTTGCAAACAAATTGGCAGCTCCTGGTAAGTATACGCACATGTGCAGATTCCCTTTTCTGACAAGTAGTTAAATAAACTATAACTAAGGTAACAAAACAAAGAAGGACAAACTAAAAAAATGCTGTCATTGTTATTCAAAACATAATAAGTTCAGTTTGTTAATTTAGTTTGGGCAAGTGTAATAAGTTCAGTTTGTTAATTTAGTTTGGGCAAGTGTCAAAATGTTATTAGGCCTATACTCTACATTGTAAATACATATACTTGTCTGATGATTATGAACCACATGCAGATATATGATGTCTGTAATAGATGAGAAATGTCTGGGGACTTTGATATCTGTGGATATAGATAAGAGAATATCCACATGTGCATCTGCTTGTGAAAAATATGGACAAGGAATCAAGGATAATAATCGTTGACTAGATATTTAATAATATTCATTCTGATCAAGTTTGAATATATATCCATTTTGGATTAACCCAAATTGGCTATTGATTTGGAAATGAGAACTTTATGCTATGTTTGTGGCTAAAAATTGGTTCAGTTTGTTTGTCTAAGTTAGCATAATGAATGTTGTAGGAGTATTGCATTTTAAGGAATGCTACAGGGGATGAAATTACAAAGAAAGAGAATATATTTATATTTTACATATGCCTATCTCTGACAAAGCATATAGCAATCAACTAAAAAGTAAAATCATACATCTAGCACCAAAATATAAATTTATCTAGAAACAAATACACTAAGCTTCTTCCTTTCGACCAATGTTTGCCTTCTTCAATTCCGAATCATCAACCATTTCAATATTCCAGTTTTCAATCTCTTTATCCTGACTATTATTAGGTCCTCTGTAGTTCTGCACTTTGTACTGATGTCTTGATGCTAAAACTAGAAAAGCCAAGAAGTTTATTGTTCCCAGAATTGCTAGCAGCCAATAGAAATTCTCCAACTTGCCTCTGTTTAAGTTGCTTGTAAGCCACCTTCCATTGGTTGCCATGTCTGTCAATGACACTAATACACTGCTAAAAAAAAACCCCATAGCTAAAGTACTTAGGAATAGTCCTGTGCTCATAGATTTCATTCTTTCGGGTGCTTCTCTAATGAAAAATTCTAGTTGACCCACATAAGCAAAAGCCTCACCTGCACCAACCAAGAAAAATTGAGGGACTAGCCAGAAAGCGGAAATTTCAATCTTTTGATTGTTGTGCATTCCCCTTCTTCTCTTCTCAACAAGAGCAGAAGCAACCATTCCTGCCACCGAGAGGACAAGGCCAATCCCAACTCTTTGTAAACTTCTGAGTCCTTTCGGATCATGGGTGATCTTTCGAGCTATACGAACAACTACCTTTTCGTTGAGAGAGGTAAATAGGAGAATTGATATAATGAGGAAAAACGAGAAGGAGCCTGCAGGTATGCTAAACCCCCCAACCTTCCGGTTCATGATGCTAGCTTGCTCAATTGTGAATGTGGTCATTTGAGAGTACACTGTCCAGAAGAGGATACATGTGGACCATATAGGGATGAGACTTATAACCATTTTCACTTCTTCAACTTGTGTTACAGTTGAAACTATCCATGAGTTTCTTCTATTTTCATCTGAAGCTTCATAATTACCTAGCATTGCAGCCTTGTCAAGAGGCCTGTCTCACCAATTGTAGAAGAAAATGATAGTCAGTTGGTTTCCATGAAATAGTACATAATATGTTGATAGCTAGTATGATTTATTTAGAGAGGTGATTCTGTTCAATGTGTGTATTGGTGAAAATTCTTCTGATTTTAGCGAAGAATATTATATCTAGTAAGAGTGGTGTAACTAATCTGTGGTTTTAACAGTCTGAACACAAAAGTAGCATTTCTGAGTTTTACTTGTAGAGATCAGATGAAATGGAGAGATTCTTGAAATTTGAGGAGTCTAGCTGAAAGTTAATTGGTCTCCTACTCTCTGGTGCTTCTTAGGGTAATATTTGGTAGTGTGTGTTGAACGTTATTTTCTGATGGTAAACTACGAGAATTATATATGCTTTGGTAAAGGTAACGGTAGAAATTAATATTCAAATGTTTGGGGTGTTTGAGAAATTGCGGTAATTTAAAGAGTCTTCATATACAATGACCCCCATACCCAGTTCCGGCGGGATTGGGTGTTTTAGTTGTTGTTGATCATATGCAATGACCAAAAAGACATTTTATGAGAATATGAAAGCCTTTTTTGTCGAAAGGGAGTAATCGTCCCTCAAATTAGGTTAAAGCAAGGGGTAGTTTTATTTCTCTTATCAATAATCTTATTTGTTTGACCTCAAATTATGAAACTCGTAACCTAAAACTGGCCCAAATAATCAGATAATCAATGGCAAAAAGCTTTTACCCAAACATTGAAAACTATTGCAACATGAAGCCGCAATAATCAGACTATCAGTCCCAAACGCCCCTTAATGTTGATGATGATGATGATGATGATGATGATGATGATTTGGGAATAATTTCTGGTACAAACATGATCAATAACCCTTTCTTGTTTTCATCAAAATCCTTTGGTGCAACTATGATTTTCTTTTCCTTGTCTTTGATATACAAAAATACATTAGCATTCTCTTTTCTTTTCTGTTTACTTACCTTAGGCTTGCTTCAGTGCACATGTTTATATATAGAAGTGCATGTGTATTATATACCTGAACTTAGTAGTGTGTGGAACTGTTGAGTTGCTATAGCCATTGAGGTAGTCCGGGTTCGCAGGGTAAGTGAGGTTCCTGTTCTTTATAGCCAGAAACACCACTCTCCATATGACAGTAAGAGGGCTCCCCTGTGGTTTCTTGAACCGATACAGAGTTGTTCCACAAAGCAGCACAATAACAGCTATAATCATAGTCCCAGCCGAAATCCCATACCCCCATCCTCTTCCCACATTATCTTGTATGTACACCAATACAGTTACTGCAAAAAGAGATCCAAGACTGACACAGAAGTAGAATCTGTTGAAAAAGTAAACCATTGCCTTCTCCTCCTTAGGGTCAGAAATGTCAAATTGGTCAGACCCAAATCCTGAAACGTTAGACTTTATGCCACCACCACCTAATGCTATGGTGTAAAGAGCTACATATAACATTGCTAGTTGACTTCCATTGGCTTCTATGCAATGTTGTTTCCTTGGGTTGTCACATTGAGGAGGCTTCATGGTGGGGATGGTTGTTGCTAGTGTCAATAGTGTCGCACCCTGTTTCACCAATAAATAGCTTAGGATATTTCAAGTTTCTAACCTTTTCTTACTATTATGCAAAAGATGGAGAAAAAAGTTACTGCCTAAATGACCCAAAATGTTAGCTATTGTGAGAATAGGAAGAAATGTGTTAAAGCTCCTGTTCTACCTAAATCATACTTTTATTTATTTTTTCTTTATATGAGATTATACTAAAAGTAGCTGCATCTACCAAAAATGGATTACATGGTGTATGAGGAAAGAACAACAAATGATGTAATGCTTGATTTCTTACCACTGCACATATAGATGCAAAGATAGTAATGGTCAAGTAACGACCAAGTTTAGCATCTGCCAAGAATCCTCCAAATAGGGCTAAAATGTTAAGTGCTCCCATGAAATTTGTCACTGTGTTTGCAGATTTTGATGAGGAAAGATGCAGCTCTCCGACCAGGTATGTCACCAAATTCATTGATATCCCCATAACACATATCCTTTCGGACAACTCGGTTCCTACATAAATACATAGGGCATATAATTGTATTTAAGTATGCATATATATATGTATAGACTGAAATGGTACATTAGTGACATAGTAGGTGAAATTTGTTGCTAGTGTTGTTGTTACAGTTTGTGTATATAGGTGTAAGTTATACCAACATATCCAAGTACCTAGTATGAGCCCGGCAGCTAGCCAGCCACCTGTCTTAGAGTTGTCAACATGATTTCCTCTGTAATCCACAGAAACTGCATCATCTTTGTCGCCTTTTGAAACAGCTAAAACCTGGTTAAAAAGCATAGAAACAGAACATTAATGATATGAAGATGATATATATACATTTAAGAAGATTTATAATGAGAGGAAGTTGTTTCAAAGAATTATTACCATTTTGAAAGTGTGTTTTGTGAGTGTTGGGTGAAAGATATGTTGATGATATTTACTTAAAATCTCTTAAATATATAGGATTCGAAAGGACAAAAGGAGATGAGGAAGGTATAGTAAAAGGAGGTAGGGGAAAAGTATGATAGTTGATTAGATTTTATAAATAAAAAAAAGGTGTCTCCCAAATCTTTGGGTCTACCACTTGATGCTGTTCTCAGGTGGTGATTCCTTTTCGAAGTTCTCTCATCCACAATAACATCGAGATTTACAAAAATGTGTTAAGTTTTCATGTTCACTTATCTCGGGTATTTAGCATTCGCGTGTCATTTTATAACACACGGTCTATACGGGTTTGCTGACTCGGGCTTAGATGAAGTAAGTGGTGGTGGTTTAAGTTCATTAAATGGTTGGTTAGATTTGGATTGATTAGTAGTTGTCCTGTTTATGTATGTGGCTTATGATGAAAATCTTTCTTGTGGTGTTACGGGTCACACACTCACACATAATGTCTTGGACCCTTGCTACATTGCAAATTTGGATCCAATCTCTGAGTGGGGCCAAGCCAGCCACCAAGATCCCTTTGCACCTCTGTTTTTGACAACTTGCAATTTGAACATGTGCTTTTTATGTGAGATTTCTACTCCTTGATGCATCCTTTGTTGATGAGGCAAAATGGGCGGAGTCGTCATGGTGGATAGTGAGCTAAAACGGGGCGGGTTTAGATAATTATATTATTAAAATACTTGTCCATATTCTTAAATACTGGTGAGTAGTAACAAGGTTTTATGCTTTTTTGAAATTGAAATTCTAACCTCCACTTACCACCTGATATTCTTTAGGTTGCTCATATTAGTCACGGATGCTAATCCATAATTACTTGTATTAGATATGCATCGTTTTAACCAATGGGCTTGTGGTCCACTGGGTATAGCTTATTCAGTTAAGTGTGCTTAGATGAGAGTAGTACCGGTATGGGTGACCTACCGGGAAGTCCTCACTTGTGGACCACAATGCTCTGTCGGTATTAGGCAATGAAGAGGAAGAGCCTGTAAGCCAATGTTGCGCAGGTTCCAATCTGAGCCGCCCCCGGTTTTCATCCGGCCGTTACTCCAGCGAGTAATCTCGTGTGGAGGCGGTACGGTTTCCGGGAGGAAGCCATTAATAGTCCCCACTACACCAGCGTGGATCCAGTTCAGACAACATAGTCTGGGTACGTGGTGGATGAGGGCCTGCCGTGGGCGCAGGTGTGACTCCAACCCAAAAAAATTGAAAGTCACCTTCCAAAAAAGAAGATATGCATCGTTTTATGGACATTGCGTAAGCTAGTGAATGATTCATATTGATTGATGTTGCGGGACTGCTTATATTGTAGATCATTTCAGTATTTCACCAATACACCATATATTCTTGTTGTCTTATAGAAAATAGATAAAATATTGTGCCAATGTTTAATGCAAAGTGTGGTCCATAAAATATTGTGCCAATGTTTATTCTTTTGGACCCTGAGGTTGCTGGAAAAATGTTGCAGTATTTTATATCCCTGACAGTCTGACACCCATAAAAGACCTTGTAAGCATGCATCTAATTTTTTTATGCGTTACTGAATACCTCACAGGACTAAATTAGCTTGTCCCCTGTTGGTATTTTAGTGTAAAATAGATTGAGTTTAATATGCAAATAAGGGTCGACACTTATTTGGATATTAACTGGACTAACGGGGGTTCCAAGGGGGCGTAGCCCCCTTGGTGGGGGTTCGGGGGCAACGCCCCTGAGAGAAGCAGGGTCCAAGGGGCGGCAGCCCCTGGCTGGGGTCGAGCTGCCAGGTCAGCTGGAAAATTTTTTATTTGGTATAACATTGCTATGTTAGAAATTCATTAGAATTTGTTTTTTCACCAAATAAAACATATAAAGTTGATGCTCGTTTCTGCTGATATGGTTCCTGCTGATAGCAGATGGTTTCTGCTGATAGCGTGGTTCCTGCTGATAGTGTATGGTTTCTGCTGATGTGGTTTCTGCCGATAGTGTATGGTTCCTGCCGATAGTGCAGTGTTCCTGCTGATTGTGTAGATTCTGCTGATAGTTGGTTACAGTTAATATAACCGTTTTGCAGTTATCAGAACCCAATAACCGACCATATAAAGGGTCTAATATATTCTCTATTTTGAGATATAGAAAACAGAGGCTGATCAAAACGATTTTGATCATAACGAATTCTGCAAACATACAATCATTCACAAACTTGAATCAATTAGATTTTATCCGGTCGTTAATTGGTATACACTCCAATTTAATCGATCTGAAAGCGTACTATTCGTGACTTCTAATTGCTATCAGGATACCAATCTCACCCCAATTACCACATATAAACAACAAAGATCGATTAAATTTCGAACAAGATGGCAGGAGAATCAGTACGTGCTATGACATCAAAGTTTGTGAAGTTAGCCAAATTCGAAGGGCAAGATTTTCGAAGATGGCAGAAGAAGATGCAATTCCTGTTAACAACTATGAAAGTTGTGTACGTTTTAACAACACCAGCACCGGAGGAAGTGGAGGGTGAAACCATTGATCAAATCAGAAAACGCAACAAGTTCTGGAATGATGACTTCATATGTCGTGGAACAATCTTAAACGGTATGTGTGATACTCTTTTTGATATTTATCAAAACATTGAATCTGCAAAAGAATTATGGGACATGCTTCAGGCCAAGTACATGGCAGAAGATTCATCCAGTAAGAAATTCCTAGTTAGTGATTTCATGAATTACAAAATGATAGATGGGCGTTCTGTTATGGAACAATATAATGAGTGTCTTAGTATACTTGGTCGCTTTACCCAACATGGTTTAAAAATGGATGAATCCATTGCGACAGCATCTATCATTGACAAACTTCCGCCTTCTTGGAAGGATTTCAAAAATAATTTGAAACATAAGAAGGAAGAATACAATTTGGTTGAGTTGGGAAGTGCCATAAGTATTGAGGAAGGGTGTCGTAGGATGGAGAAAACATGGGTGAATGAAAAAGACAAGGATATTGGCGGATCAAATGTCAATATGGTTGAAGAAACTAATTCTAGTTTCAAAAAGGGTTCGAATTCTAAGAACAAGAAACGAAAGTTTCAAGGTAACGATTACAAAAAGGGAAGTGTAAAGAAGGCAAAACAGTCCAATGATGGGGGCTGTTGGAAATGTGGGAAACCTGGACATTTCAAGCGTGATTGCCGTAGTGGAAAAGGCAAAAACGAGGCTGGTACTAGTGGTGGATCCAAAGGAGATCCAAAACAAGCAGGTACAATATTAACGATTAATAATAATTCGGATTTGAATTATGTATCATTAATTTGTGAATCATTCTATGTACAGGATGATGAGATCGCTTGGTGGTATGATTCTGGTGCGACATGTCATGTTTGCAAGGACCGAAGATGGTTCAAGAAATTTGCAACAATTGATGATGGACGTGTTCTTACTATGGGAAATGTCGCAACAGAACCAATACTTGGAATTGGACTAGTAGAAATAACTTTTACTTCTGGAAAAACAATTTCGTTATGTAATGTTTTATATGTGCCCGGAATCCGGAAAAACTTGTTGTCCGGTGTGTTATTAAATAATTGTGGGTACAAACAAGTGTTAGAATCCGATAAGTATATCTTGTCGAAACATGGTTCTTTTGTTGGATTTGGTTATTTGTGTAATGGGATGATTATGCTTAATTTAGATATGCCTTCTACTTTTAATTCGATTTGTATGGTTGATTCTATTTCTAGTGTTAAACTTAGTAACATGGAACTATGGCATGCTAGACTAGGACATGTTCATTATAAAAGAATGAAAGAAATGTCTAAAATGAGTATGATCCCATCTATTGAGTTAGACCATAATAAGTGTAAAACTTGTATGCTTACTAAGATCACTAGAAAACCATTTAAAACAGCAAATCGTGAATCCAAACTGTTAGACCTTATTCATAGTGATCTATGTGATTTGCATGCTACTCCATCTCTAGGAAACAAGAAATATGTCATAACTTTTATTGATGATGCATCACGTTATTGCTATATTTATTTATTGCATTCAAAGGATGAAGCTCTTGATAAATTTCGTATTTATAAACAAGAGGTAGAGCTTCATCAAAAGGATTTGGTAAAAATCTTACGTACCGATCGTGGAGGGGAGTATTATGATCCGGTATATTTCCAATCTACCGGAATAATACACCAAACTACGGCTCCATATACACCACAACAAAATGGTGTGGCTGAAAGGAAGAATAGAACATTGAAAGAAATGGTTAATTCAATGTTATCTTATTCTGGGTTAAGTGAAGGATTTTGGGGAGAAGCCATGTTAACGGCTTGTTACTTGCTAAACCGTATTCCCGGTAAAAGCAACAAGAAAACCCCTTATGAACTTTGGCACAAGAAAGCACCAAACTTGAATTTTCTCAAGGTTTGGGGATGTAGGGCTGTGGTTAGGCTCACGGAACCTAAAAGGAAAACTTTAGGTGAAAGAGGTATAGATTGCATATTTATTGGGTATGCTGAAAATTCATATGCTTATAGATTTTATGTATTAGAATCAAATGAGTATGTTTCTGTGAACTCGGTGATAGAGTCACGAGATGCAATCTTTGATGAAGAAAGATTCACATCTATACCTAGGCCAAGGGACATGATTCATAGTTCGAAGGAACCGGTTAATACCGAGGATATTCCATCAACTAGCACTGAACCAAGAAAGGGTACAAGAGTAAGAAAAACCAAAACTTTTGGTGATGATTTTCAACTATACTTAGTTGAAGGATCAAGGAATGAAATTAATTTTCAATATCAATATTGTTTCAATGTTGATAAAGATCCAATGACATATGGTGAAGCTATGGCTTCAAGGGACGTTGCTTTTTGGAAAGAAGCAGTCCAAGATGAGATGGATTCTATCTTGCAAAATAAAGTTTGGAAATTGACTGATTTACCTCCTGGGTGTAAACCATTAGGATGTAAATGGATCTTCAAAAGGAAGATGAAAGTAGATGGTACTATTGATAAATATAAAGCCAGGTTGGTAATCCAAGGCTTTAGACAAAAAGAGGGTATTGATTATTTCGATACTTATGCTCCGGTTGCTAGGATATCTACTATTAGATTGTTATTAGCATTAGCTGCTATACACAATCTTGTGATTCACCAAATGGATGTGAAAACTGCATTCTTGAATGGTGAATTAGATGAAGAGATTTACATGAAACAACCCGAAGGGTTTGTTATGCCTGGACATGAAAACAAGGTGTGTAAATTGGTTAAATCTCTTTATGGGTTAAAACAAGCTCCTAAACAATGGCATCAAAAATTTGATGAAATTGTGTTGTCAAGTGGTTTTGTTTTAAATCAAGCTGACAAGTGTGTTTATAGTAAATTTGATGATTCTAGAAATGGAGTCATTATATGCTTGTATGTAGATGACATGTTGATCTTTGGTACTAACCAAGATCAAGTTGATGAGACAAAGGAATTCTTGTCATCTAAATTTGCTATGAAAGACATGGGGGAGGCGGAAGTGATCTTAGGTATTAAGATCATACGTGAGAACAAGGGTATTTCAATCTCTCAATCACACTATATTGAGAAGATCTTGGATAAGTTTAATTTCAAGGATTATTCTCCCACAAGTACTCCCATGGATTCACAAGTAAAGCTATTACCTAATAAAGGTAAAGCGGTGTCACAACTAGAATACTCGAAAAGGATTGGATCCTTAATGTATGCTATGATAAGTACTAGGCCGGATATTGCTTATGCAGTTGGAAAGCTTAGTAGGTTTACTAGCAATCCTAGTACATTTCATTGGCGAGCTTTGGATCGAGTATTTCAATACTTGAAAGGAACAATGGATTATAAGTTAACTTACATCGGATTTCCTTCTGTTATTGAAGGTTTTAGTGATGCAAGTTGGATATCCAATAAAGAAGATCATTCTTCTACATCTGGATGGGTGTTCCTTCTTGGGGGAGGTGCCATTAGTTGGGCATCTAAGAAACAGACTTGCATAACAAACTCAACTATGGAGTCTGAGTTTGTTGCTTTGGCAGCAGCTGGTAATGAGGCTGAATGGTTAAGGAATTTGCTTTATGAAATTCCATTGTGGCCAAAGCCTATTTCTTCTATTTCTATCAGGTGTGATAGTCAGGCTACTTTGGCTAAGGCTTATAGTCAAGTGTATAATGGCAAGTCAAGACACTTAGGTGTGAGACACAGCATGGTTCGTGAGCTCATAATGCATGGTGTCATATCCGTTGAGTGGATTGCAACTCATCGGAATTTAGCTGATCATTTAACCAAAGGGTTATGTAGAGATCTCGTGAAAGGATCAGCTGTGGGATTGGGTTTAAAGTCCATATGAAAACTCTCATGTTGAGATACCCAATTCACCATCTAATATGACGTTAGGTGCTGAATTTTGAATGTGGAAAGCTTAACATCTAGAGTTTGGAACACAACATTAAATTATCCCAAAGGTATGTGTTCGGTACTGCAAGATAAGGAAGGTTGAAGTGTTCTTCTTAATAATTCTTTTGAAAAATTGCATTTGCAGGTGCAAGACTAAAAGAATTACCTATTTGAGTACGAAGTTTAGCTGCTTCAAGAAGTTGGGACTTGGCTTCGATGTACTTAAAGAAAGGATAGGGACATAGGCTAGTAAAATAATGTGTCAAGTAAGATATTGTGTATGAAAAACTAATGTGTATATTATCTTCATGTATTCAATAGTGATATTACAAGGTTCAATCTTTCGGGAAACCTTGATATCCGAATATTTGGAATGTGTAATATACTAATGTGAAATTCAATCGTCTCGACATTTCATTTATGCATTAGTTTGATTGTTTGCTGTGAACTAGTTAGTTAATTTATGATTACACTAAAATGGGGGAGGTTTGTTGGTATTTTAGTGTAAAATAGATTGAGTTTAATATGCAAATAAGGGTCGACACTTATTTGGATATTAACTGGACTAACGGGGGTTCCAAGGGGGCGTAGCCCCCTTGGTGGGGGTTCGGGGGCAACGCCCCTGAGAGAAGCAGGGTCCAAGGGGCGGCAGCCCCTGGCAGGGTCCAAGGGGCAGCAGCCCCTGGCTGGGGTCGAGCTGCCAGGTCAGCTGGAAAATTTTTTATTTGGTATAACATTGCTATGTTAGAAATTCATTAGAATTTGTTTTTTCACCAAATAAAACATATAAAGTTGATGCTCGTTTCTGCTGATATGGTTCCTGCTGATAGCAGATGGTTTCTGCTGATAGCGTGGTTCCTGCTGATAGTGTATGGTTTCTGCTGATGTGGTTTCTGCCGATAGTGTATGGTTCCTGCCGATAGTGCAGTGTTCCTGCTGATTGTGTAGATTCTGCTGATAGTTGGTTACAGTTAATATATCCGTTTTGCAGTTATCAGAACCCAATAACCGACCATATAAAGGGTCTAATATATTCTCTATTTTGAGATATAGAAAACAGAGGCTGATCAAAACGATTTTGATCATAACGAATTCTGCAAACATACAATCATTCACAAACTTGAATCAATTAGAT
>CP139507.1:416781629-416862773 GCA_021014915.2 Artemisia tridentata subsp. tridentata | reverse complement strand
TTATACATTTTCGTCCGTTTTTTTATGTTTTCGTCCGTTTTTATACGTTTTCGTCATTTTTTTATGTTTTCGTTCGTTTTTATACATCTCATCCGTTTTTTAACGTTTTCGTCCGTTTTTTTTTATGTTTTCGTTCATTTTTATATATTTTCATCCATTTTTATACGTTTTCGTTCGTTTTATACGTTTTTATATATTTGTGTAATTACGGACGAAAACGGATAAAAATGTATAAAAACGAACGAAAACAAAAAAAATGGACGAAAACGTATAAAAACGGACGAAAATAGGAAAATATATAAAAATGAATGAAAACGTAAAAAAATGGACGAAAACGTTAAAAAACGGATGAAGATGTATAAAAACGAACGAAAACATAAAAAAACGGACGAAAACGTATAAAAACGGACGAAAACATAAAAAAACGGACGAAAATGTATAAAAACAGACGAAAACGGATAAAAACGGATGAAAATGTATAAAAAATGAACGAAAACGTATAAAAACGGACGAAAAGTATAAATACGAACGAAAACGTATAAAAACGGACAAAAACGTAAAAAAAACAGACGAAAACGTTAAAAAACGGATGATGATGTATAAAAACAAACGAAAACGTATAAAAACGGACGAAAAATAAAAAAAATGAAAGAAAACGTAAAAAAATGGACGAAAATGGAAGCCACAGGGACCATAAGGACCATTACTGTAACTTTTCTAAGTGATAAAAAAGTCAAGGGATGACTGGTGAAAGTCAACGCAAGCCACATGGACCATTCTTGTCAATTTTCAAAGTTTGAAACCTGGTAACCTGCTGGTTCCAGGTCATATTACGTACATTGCACCAAATTTGAAAGTAAATTGCGTACAATGACAATTTTGAAAGTTCCTTGCGTACATCGTGTGTTTTGAATAAGTATATTGCGTGTTTTCAGCTTTCACCCATATTATTATTGATTTGCATACTCATTTGTACAACTGGTTAAAGCATTGTAATACACTCATTTGTACAATTGGTTAAAGCAGTGTAATACACTGTACAACAATTTTATGCATATGATTGAGTGTCCCAATCAAAAAATTGAGTGTGCAAATCATTTCCCTATATGATTATGCAGTCATTTAATATTATATAATCACGTTGAAAATCCATGTAGTAAAAAATGATTCTATTATTGATTGGATGTCTAAAGTCACAACAACAACATATCCAATTTCATCGGGGCGGGTATACGGATTGGATGTCTAAAGTACTCTAGATAAAAACATAGCACATCAAAATTGTCGACAAATGAAGTTCCTTTCATCGGGGGGGTATACGGATTGGATGTCTAAAGTACCTAGATAAAAACTAGCACATCAAAATTGTCGACAAATGAAAGTTACTGATTAATAGATAAAACATGTCGCCGTTCAAAAAAAAAAAAAAAAATGTATGTTTAGTTACGGATTGGTTTTACTTATCCGTAAAACTCTTTTCGTCAATTCCTTGGTGACTTATACGCAATTTATTGTGTAATGATTAAAACTTAGTACTAGGTCAACAGTATACTTTCAGTAGAAATATTACACTCTTCAACATGTTTGACCTATTTCTATTCATGAAATCAGTTAATTGTTACTATTCTTGTTATATATAGACGAATTCATCCGTCGACAAAAGGACATCTTGCACAGCTTTAGAACGATTTGAATTTGTAATAAGGCAACTGGAAATCGAGTAAAAGTTACAGTGTTTAATCAAACAAACAAAAGAACGTAAAAAGTATCATATCTTTTTCACCCACAATGGTAAAGCATCAACATTTGTAGTGCTTTTGGACATTTTAAATATGCTTAGATGTGATCATTGTGCATTCAAGTTGGAATCGAATAAAACGACAGTGACTACTGTCGTCATGGAAATACGTATGAGTCAAGTTTGAGTCGAGCCTAAAAAACTTGCAAAAATACTTTTTCGAATGTTTTTGTTCTTGATGAAAAGGACGAAATGTTGCATGGAAAATTAAGTATTGCTCAATTTGTAGGCGATAACCACATTTGGGCGATTGCTGCACAAATTCTTTATCTAGAAATTCAGCTTTTGACTTGAGACATAACTTACGTTATTGACTTTTAAGCAAAGATACATACGTTAACAAATCCAATTAAACAACAAACGTTTAAAACCTTTGCCTTTCTAAAAAAGAAAAACGAAAAAAAAAAAAAGAAAAAAAAAAAAGGGTCTATATAGTATATATATAAGCAATACGTGATGATAAACAAATAAACGAATTGAAAACTAATAAGAATTGTCCTTGTGGTTTGTCCAAATAAAAGGAGCAAACTGAAATGATTAAAATTGGTTTGAATATTGTCACTTGCCAAATTTAAATGACAAATAATTTTAATCAAGTGAAAATTAGAGGAGATAAAGACGGGGTATTTTAATCATTTCAGTTCGGCCATGAACAATATCTAATCAAAAGTTTCTTATATGGACTATGTCTACATTTTCGAGGCTCTAAGCACTAGCTTGCGATTTTGACAAACTGCATAAACGGTTTTTGCAAAAGAAAAAATTACATTGTTTTTACTGAGGTAAAGAAAGAAACAAATGATTCGTTAATAACCTTGGTTTTTATTCAGACCTCGTTTATAATTACAATGATTCAAATAATTACAACCATAACATATGACCTCAAAGGATATTCTTGATAAGTGAACAAGATAGATTAAAAAATGGGGCATGTTATACATACACTCCCTATAGGCTATATGTATAAACCGCGAAACACATGATACAACCGCCCAGAGCTTGCAATCATTGGATACCCTCCTTATAAGGGGTCCTTACAAAATGTATATCTAAAGCTTCAAATAAGATGCCTTTACAACCATACAAATAGAAACATGATCGACTTATGCAACAATTTATTTTTTTTGGCTTCTACATTGAATAAACTCTTTTTTGGTTTTATGTTACGTGTCCTTTAAGAGATTGCACGAAGGCCTTGTTATTTGTGTTATTTTGGGATCTTGGTAATCATCATTTAAATATTATTAGAAGCTACCGTACGCTTTATTTTGTAAACATCACCTGAAAGGTGTTATAAAACGACTCATATTTCGTGTCTCAATTTAAGTGGTGGTTGTTAAATATAATATTTGCAACCTACTCACTTAGCTCGATTGGCCACTTGAGTTCTTTCTGAAACTTGGGGGGTTTTGCCCGGGATCAAGTCTCGCAAGTGACAAAGAAAATCCGGATTTTCCTCTTAGTGCGAACCCGTGAGTTTTAGTGGTTTTTCTTCGCGGGTCTCTCCTAGTGGTTCGGGTCCCGGAGCCTGCCCATTTGGATGGTTTAACTCGGGGCTTGAATTTTAAGTATGGCGCCATTCTAAAAAAAAAATATATAATATTTGCTTTTATTTGTGTTGTATAGTCAGACATATTTTTAGTTTTTCCAATATTTTTTTTTGACAAAAATACACCGTTGGCCCCTAAACTTTCCCAAAAGCATCGCAGGGGCCCCAAAGTTGGGAAAATCGTCGCCGTGCGTCCCTTTTCCATGTTTTTGAGACCGATTGCCTCTTTTGACCCGTAATCCGCTCGTCAACGCCGTTCCTTTCCGTTACATTTTGTTTTTAGCACTAGGGCATAATCGTCATTTCGCATTGACGTGTGAGTAAGTACCACGCGGCTTCTGCAGTTGCTACAGTAACTGTATGTTAATAAAAACTAAAGTTTTTCACCACTCATCCCTAAACTCTCCTCTCTCTCATAAAATCTTATCCTAATTATTTCCGATCAAATCTTAACAATGGTGCGTTGCGGATGTGGCAGGCGGGCGGTCGTAAGAACCTGTTGGAACAATGTGAACGCCGGAAGGCGTTACTATGGTTGTCCTGTTGAGGTGCGTTAATGGTTCTGTTGCTTTAAGTTAAAATGTCACGTTTAGTTTAATCATGGTTTAAGTCTAATGGTTGTTTTTGATTAAAAGTTTATTTTCAAGTTATGAGTATAAGCGTCAATGTCTTGATTTTTGCTTTTTAGGGATCCACATGTCCCATCAATGGGTGGTACGATCCACCAATGCAACCAAAAGCAAGGGAGGTGATCCTCTACTTGAGGAGGCACCTTCACTGTAATGAGGCGACATTACAAGAATGCCAAGCCGGCCTCATGGCTGAGACATTGGAGGCTGTCAACGCGGGAGACAGGGCAATCGAGCTAGAGGCTGCTCACCAAGCATCCCTAGCTGATCTCCTTCTTGATAAGGAGAAAGTTTGCCATTTGAGGAACTTGTGTGTATTCTCCTGGATAGTCATCTTTGTAGTTTGCATATGGTTTATTTAGTGTTTTTAGAAAGACACTGGTTTTGTTTTGTTTTGGAAAGCTTTCTACAAAGTAGAAGTCATGTACAGTAGTTTGTTTTGTGTGTTTAGGAAGCTTCAATGTAGGTTGACTAATAGAAAGCATTGACTTCATCTACTTTGGTCCTTGGCTATGACTATAAATATGTTATTCCTGCCTTTATTGGTTTACTAGTAGGTTAGCCACACAAACATTATCCAACTCACAAAAAATGATTCTCCCTCATCCATTTATGATTCTTCATCGGTCTTTGTGACAATAGAAAAACATGATCCAACTCACAAACACATATTCAAGACAGATCCAAGTATCAAAGATGGAAGAAGTATCAACGATGGATGAACAGACACCACTTTCAAGTATGAACATAAACTTGCTCTGGTGTTGTTCATCCATTGTTGATTCTTCTTTGCTCTTTGTCAAAATACCGAAACATTATCCAAGTAAGAACGCAAGCTGGTAAATTGACTATCCAATAGTCAATTTTCATGTATAATGAAACTAATTGACTATGTTAAAGTCAAAAGTTATAAGTATCTGTATGAATTTGCAACAATAGGTAGAAACTGGATAAAGTGGCAAATGGATACATTTAAACCACAATTAATCCCATAGACTAACATGAGATGATTTCTTAGATAATGCAAATTGGATATATTTCCAAATGCATAAAATTTATAGTCTACATAGTTCAGAAACACACATTGTTAAGAGATAGAAAATTGTTGTTCCCTTTTACTCAGTTAGGGTTAACGGCAAAGTTAAGCTAACCAAGTTCAATGGCTTAGTAATGTGTCGATTAACTTGATAATAAGTAAAAACGTAAAATATAAAACACAAGAGTTTTTCAACGTTTAAATTCTTATTAGAAGTAAATCAAAGAATCTATACCCAAAGTGTTTGCGGAATAACACTTGGGATTGAAATGACAAGTATGGTATTGTCTCCTCACTAAACTTAAGCTAAGCTTAAGTGGCAACTATAAGGAACCACTGAGCTATCTCAGGGATAAGGTTGCTCTTTGGAAGAGTAAAAGTTGTGTGTGAATGTCTAAGCATTAATTGCACAAATTTGTCAACTTTTACTCCCTCTTATGAACCTATTTATAGACAAGTAAATTTGCAACTGTTAAGTACAAGACAAAAGATAACCTAAGCTAATCAGGAAAAAATACTGATGTATTTTGTCACTGTTACAAGAACCTATTTTGGGTATAGGACAACAATGCTTTCTGAAGAACAGTGATGACACTGTCCTGACATTTTGCCTTTCAGGGAAAGTTTGACTTCAGCCTGATAAGGACTTCTCTTTATCTCTTCAAACGTGTAACACCCCCAAAAATGGGTCGCAGCGAAAGATGATGTCGTTGGGGTGCTACTAAATTGGATCACAACACAAAGTAAAGATAACGGATTTACCTTATACATTTAGAAAAATCGTTACATTATCATAGTAAATAAGTTTACAACATTTAATTTAATGCGGAAATAAGGCCCATATAAGTAAAGAAGTGGTCCCAAATATATCAGAGTAGTCTATGACCGTGCCAATGCCAAGCGCATCCAACAATAGATTGTGCTGTAGTAATGATCAACACCTGAGAATACATGCTAAAAGGGTCAGCATAAAGCTGGTGAGTTCATAGGTTTAAGTAAACAACAAGTTATGTATGAACCACAAGATTTCAACGATAATGTATTCCAAATATGTTCATGAAAAGTATTACTGTTGCACTAAGCTCATGACACCGAAGCCTTAACAGTTAGTTCATGTTATCACCCCAAACATGCGCTTTTTCAAACACCTGTACGACATCAAATGAAATGCGTCCGTTTGACAAGTTGGAGCGACCAACCCGGACGGGGGAGTTTACCCCCAATAGATCTATTCACAACATTCGCGCTTACAAAGTAATTAACGGTTCATGATTGTGGGGAATTTATGGCAAACGACAACAACTTAGGCAATCAATAAATGTTTAATGCCCTTGTGTCCATATGTAAAAACAAGCAATGTATTCCCACCCCAAGTATTTCAAATCCAATAGTAAAACAAGTAAAAGTGGGGCTATGAAACTCACCTTAGTTAAGCAATACAACACCGAATAAATGTACAAGAAAATCGAGGTACGGACGCTCTAACCGCAACCTAAATAATTCATGTCTTAGGTTTGAAAACAAGCTCGTGTATGCAAGTTCATATGCTATTATATCACTTGTACATGTTTGTTGCAACATTTAACGTCAAAAATATAGTTTTACGTCAACAATTAACACTTTGTTGGATTCCTGAAAATGACCAAGTGGCCCAGTAAAGCTAGCCGTAAAACAGTTTCTACTAAGTGTTACTGACCCAACTCAGTGGATTTAGGGCCCGTTTGGTTGGACCCTTTTGCATTCAAGTAATACTTTCATTGTTTGATTCAATTGTTTGGTAGACAAAGGAAAGAAATAAAAGTGGGCCATGCCATAAAAATATGATTCCACTCAAGTATGATATCTTTCGCCAATTCCCAGCTCAATCTAGGCCCCACCATAATTTACATACTCACATCATACTTAAATAAATTAATAAAAAAATATATCATCATGATTTTTTTTAATTATTTTATTAAATAACTCTTAAAATAAAAGAATTTTAATCATTTATTTTCTCTCTCTTCATTTAATTCAAAATATATACTTTTTTCTTAAACCTTTCCCCAATCTTTCAAACAATTCTCAAATCCTAATACCATTTGTGAACCAAACGCACCCTTAGAAAGTATATAGTAAGGTTTACAAAAGCTAACACTGAGTTTTAGCCCATTCGGATCCCGATCCCACATTTTTATGGCCATAAAGTTAGGTGGTCAGGCTGTTTTTATAGTTTCTGGACAGTTTTCGGGGAAGTTTGAGAGGTCGTAAGTTACTCGTTATAAATCCATTTGACGAACGGTTGGACTTTTTGGAAACTAGGTCAGGTGAACTTTGTTTTACCTACTAGTGCCATTTTTCCAGAACAGACCCTATCTATAAGAAAAACGGGGTTAAACATGGTCACATGGGAAAAACCGTTTTGACACTTAGGGCCCGTTTGTTTCCGGTTTTGAGCCCAAAGAAGAGGATTTGGAGTTGAAAATGATGTTTGGTGACAAAACTCACGGTTTAAAATTTGGATTGAGTCATAAAATCAGGGGATACATAAAACCCACGGGGCTAACTTACTTTGTATGCAAATTTCTGACAAGGGTCCACCACTTTCTCTTTCCCCATTATATTTATTTCCCGCATTTTATTTTATCACTTCCCTCTATTCTTTTTTTGTCCTTTTGTGTTAAAATAATTTATCCTTTTTGTCTTTAGGTGATAAAGCAAAAGTTTATACAACAACTAAAAACAAACCAAACAGCACTTTACAAACACTGAAATATAATCCCAATCCACCTACTTTTAAATCCTAATCCTAATCATAAACCCACCTACAAACCAAACGGGCCCTGAAAAAAGTTTCAGTTTTGAGCTGATGGTTTTGGCCATTTTTCGTCATAATTCAAATCTATGTATCTTGGTCGTTTTAGCTCCATTTCTTAAGTTCTTTATATCCCCGGGTTCGTGTTTAAGTATACTAACATTTTTTTAGTGCCTCGGCTAGTCTAGTTAACTTTTAACATCAGATTTTACCTCTTGAAAATTCCCAACAGCAACTATTTGTTCCAGAAAAATCATTTTCGTCATCCAACTTAAAACTAACGTATCTCCTTCGTTATAAGTCCGTTTTAACTCATTCAAGCGGCCATGTTTTCGTTTTTGAGTACATTTTCTGAATCTCTAGCCCAAAATTACTCCTATCCTACTGATTATTCCAGATTTAGCAAAATGGGACAGCTTCATTTAAGAATGTTTCATGGTGCATTTTTCTAGTGTTCAAGCTATTCCAAACCACTTCCAATCACCTCACAACTACTCTAACTCTACCTCATTATTATCAAGTGTGTTAGGAGACTTAAGTATTCATAGAAATGAAAGTTTATGACATTTTAACTTGTTGTCAATTAGATAGGTTTTAAGAAAATTTCACAAACATGTACAAGAGATACTAATTCATATGCAACCATGCAATATACTAGCTCATCTCTAAGTAATGTAAAGGTATATAAAAATTAGCTTGGAGACTTACTTAAGGTGATTAGTGTGATGAGAATGTGATTTACTTGATTAACCCAAAATCAATGCTTCTAAATCCTTACAAAGTACCCTAATGATACTTGAACTAGCCCAAGACAACTCTTCTTCTCTTCCTTCCTTCCTTGGTGGCTCGAAATATATGAGAGGGTGAGTAGGTGTTATATTTTTTTCTTTCTCTTGTGTTAATATAAGTAAATGGGTGCTAAGTCTTCCTTTATATAGCAAGTTAGGGTCCAAGATTCAATAGTTAGTCAAATAAAACATGAAGGTGGCTTGGTGTTGGTGTGTTGGCCGATTGGGGCTAGGAGAGGGGGGGGGGGGAAGATTTCTAATCAAGCCTCCAATTAGTTTTTAAAACTCCATGTTTTAAGGTAAATGTCTAGTATTAATTGTAAGTGGAATATTTGACATAGAAATGATTATGGTTTAAAGGGGGGGGGGGCACATATGTAAAATGTAGGAGTAGAAGATTTAATTTTTATGTAATATGTGTATATTGAATGTATTGGGTATTAAAATAGGTATTGGGTATCGGTTTGGTAATTAACGTAAGTTACGCGTAATTAAACGTTATGAATAAAGAAATTACATTAGGCGTAAGGAAATATTTTTGGAACTTTGGTAATTATTTAGGAAGTGTAGAAATGCATTAAAAGTAATTGTTAGGAGTGTTGGGTATATTGTGTGTTCGTTACTTTTGAAAAGTGTTCATTAAATTTGTAATAAACAAAAATGCAATTGCCTTAAGGATTAAATTACGAATCTGAGTAGTGGCAATAAAATGTAATGGCGTAGACTAAATTTAGTCTAAAGTCGTAGTACACAAGAGAATTGTTCCTAGTTTTATCTTTATTTAACTAAAAAGTTATACGTAAAAAGTATTCTCGTAAATTTCAAAGTAACGACTTAGAGTTTAGAATTAAATGTTGACGTGGAAAATTTCAGGTTGTTATAGTCTACCACCCATAAAAGGAATCTCGTCCGCGAGATTCAGTCAGTGTTGGTCGTTGGAGTGGTGTCAGTGAAGAGGTGCGGATACTTTTGACAGATCTGGTCTTCTCGTTCCCAAGTGAACTCGGAACCTCGTTGAGAATTCTAGCGAACCTTGACGATAGGAGTTCGACTTTGTTGGCTTGGAACATGGTATAAAATGGGGCTAGCTTTTCAAGACAGGGTTGAGTTAAAAGTTTACTTGGTTACGGTGCTTTTTGAGGCGAGTGCCATTGAATGGCTTATAACTTCTGCCCATCAAAAGTTTATTTTTAGATAAGGTTTAAGGGTGACTATTCCAATCATAACATGATTCTTCCGGAATTAGACATAGGTGGCCAGGCTATGTATAATTGAGGACTAATGATGTAATGCTCGGTTTAGTCAAAATAACATTATGTTTCTTAAAGTTTAATAGTATTAATCATTTTGTTTATAAAATGACGGTCAAGATAGTTTTCAAAAGAGTAATACAGTTTGTGGGGCGATAGCAAAAGTAGTTTATAGGATAGTTGTAAAGTAGATTGTAAAATGGTAACAAAACAGATTTATACTGTAATTAGCAAAACATTTTTATAAGGTGGCAAGAGTCTATAGGATAAAATTTAGACATTTTACAGGATGTAAATAAATTAGTTTATAACAGAGTAGTATCGTATTTTTGTAAAACAATTGAGGAAAGGTAGTGAAATTAAGAGTGTAATGGACGAGAGTTGTCGTATTGCGGCGATAATAAAAGATTGAACATTCATTAGACAGAAATTCGTAATAATAC
Organism: Artemisia tridentata subsp. tridentata; assembly: GCA_021014915.2. Taxonomy (NCBI): domain Eukaryota; kingdom Viridiplantae; phylum Streptophyta; class Magnoliopsida; order Asterales; family Asteraceae; genus Artemisia; species Artemisia tridentata. The sequence goes on along the minus strand of CP139507.1, from coordinate 416,852,486 downwards.
ATGAAACTTATACGAAAGTACTTAATGTAAAACACAAAAGAAATACAACCCTAGAGGGTTTAGACTTCGGTTTTATTATACAAGCATAAACTTTTCCTTAAACATTATCTTCGCCCGTAACATTGACAGGATCCTAGCAAGTTTCTCCACCTATTAATGCGTATGCTCCCCCATGAGTTCTTCCTCCATTTTGATTCCTCAGCTTTGGGCAATCACTCATGAGGTGTCCTTTTTCACCACATTCAAAGCAAGTTACCGGGATAGGGACCCTACAATCTTTAGCTTGATGACCGGCCCTTTTGCAATTCCAACATGTAGCGAGGCAAGGTCCAGTGTGGTGATACTTACATTCGTTGCACTCAGGTAGGGTTCCAGCATACCTTTTCTTATCACCTGGCCCAGCAGCATAGGCTTTCACCACTTCTTGTTTCTTATCTTGTTGCAGAGTATGCTTGTCTCCCTAGTCATCATGCCTCTTCCTTTTGTTGCTATTGTTGTCGTTGACATCTCGAGCAGCCCTTGCTCGAACAACTTGGCCCATCAGATTGTGAGACATTCGAATTATCTCCTCGAGAGTGTTGGGTTTAGAGGAGGTGACATTTCCCTGGATACTGGGTGGGAGTCCCCATATGTACCTCTCAATCCTTTTTCGTGTAGTAGAAACCATCTCAGGACAGAGAGTAGCCAGTTCATGGTATCGTTTAGTATAAACTGCAATGTCGACTCCCTTCACTGTTAAGTTACAAAACTCGACTTCCATTTTTTGAACCTCATTTCTTGGAAATTACTCCGCTATTACCATTTCCTTGAGATCATCCCATGGTGTTTCAAAAGCAGTATCAATTCCCACTGATTGAGCATAAGAATTCCACCATGATAAGGCACCATCCAACAAAGTACCAGTAGCATATTTCACCTTACAGTCCTCCGCGCAGTTGCACATGCGAAAAACCAATTCCAACTTCTCGAACCATCGTACCAAACCGATAGCTCCTTCTGCGCCACTGAAAGTCTGCGGCTTGCAACCCGAAAATTCCTTGTAAGTACACCCACGGGCCGCGGGTTCAACCCTGGTTGCTGTTCCACTGGCTTCCCCACCATTACCACTGTTGCGGTGGGTCTCGTATTCAGCCATAGCAGCAGCAATTTGTGCAGTGACTCGTTGAGCAACAAGTCGATCGATAGCAGCTGCACTCATGCTTTGTTTCCTTGGTGGCATTTTCTTCAAAACAAGAAAAGAAAAGTGAGACGTAATAAAGATGTTTCCTAAAAGTAGGTACTCTAAGGTGGCACATCATAAGATGAAAGCTTGAGGTCGTGTTATGATTAGCTGGCGTACTTCTGGGGGGTGGTTTACGAGGTGATGTAGATGTTCTGAAGTATGGGACGAGCGTTCAAACTAGTCTTCAGAAACGGTTAATAAGGTGATCAGGGAAATTGGCATACTAAAACGAAAGATTTAGGGAAATTGGCAAACTATAACAGGTTTTAATGTTACGTAAAACGATGTCACATATGATTGTGAAAAATTTTAGAGACCATTTGTATTAATCACGATATCTTGGAATGTTTAGAAGACCTTCAAAAAGTACAAGTGTGTATGTTAGTAAGGTCTACATACCTTTTCTTATCACCTGGCCCAGCAGCATAGGCTTTCACCACTTCTTGTTTCTTATCTTGTTGCAGAGTATGCTTGTCTCCCTGGTCATCATGCCTCTTCCCTTTGTTGCTATTGTTGTCGTTGACATCTCGAGCAGCCCTTGCTCGAACAACTTGGTCCATCAGATTGTGAGACATTCGAATTGTCTCCTCGAGAGTGTTGGGTTAAGAGGAGGCGACATTTCCCTGGATACTGGGTGGGAGTCCCCAGATGTACCTCTCAATCCTTTTCCGTGTAGTAGAAACCATCTTAGGACAGAGAGTAGCCAGTTCATGGTATCGTTTAGTATAAGCTGCAATGTCGACTCCCTTCACTATTAAGTTCCAAAACTCGACTTCCATCTTTTGAACCTCATTTCTTGGACAATACTCAGCTATTACCATTTCCTTGAAATCAGTCCATGGTGTTTCAAAAGTAGTATCAATTCCCACTGATTGAGCATAAGCATTCCACCATGATAAGGCACCATCCAACAAAGTACGAGTAGCATATTTCACTTTACAGTCCTCCGCGCAGTTGCACATGCGGAAAATCGATTCCAACTTCTCGAACTATCGTACCAAACCGATAGCTCCTTCTGCGCCACAGAAAGTTTGCGGCTTGCAACCTGAAAATTCCTTGTAAGTACACCCACGGGCCGCGGGTTCAACCCAAGTTGCCTTTCCACTGGCTTCCCCGGCATTACCACTGTTGCGGTGGGTCTCGTATTCAGCCATAGCAGCAACAACTTGTGCAGTGACTCGTTGAGCAACAAGTCGATCGATAGCAGCTGCACTCATGCTTTGTTTCCTTGGTGGAATTTTCTTCAAAACAAGAAAAGAAGAGTGGGATGTAATAAAGACGTTTCCTAAAAGTAGGTGCTCTAAGGTGGCACGTCATACGATGAAAGCTTGAGGTTGTATTATGATTAGTTGGCGTACTTCTGGGCGGTGGTTTACGAGGTGATGTAGATGTTCTGAAGTATGGGACGAGCGTTCAAACTAGTCTTCAGAAACGGTTAATAAGGTGATCAGGGAAATTGGCATACTAAAACGGAAGATTTAGGGAAATTGGCAGACTATAACGGGTTTTAATGTTACGTAAAACGATGTCACATATGATTGTGAAAATTTTTAGAGACCATTTGTATTAATCACGATATCTCGGAATGTTTAGAAGACCTTCAAAAAGTACAAGTGTGTATGTTAGTTCAGTTACACTAGTAATACGTCTCTAGCTTTTGAAAGACCAAGATGGGTGTCCTAACTCGAAGTCAAATAGTGATATTACGTAGGAAAAAATGCGTAACGTTGTGATAGGTACGGTATGTATGTATAAATATACAGAAAATACTTATAGTATATAGTGGAAGTCAAATAAATATAAGTCACCAAATAGTAAGTTGTAATGCATAGTTATGATAAGCAAACAGTAGTGAGGCAACAGGCTTGGCAAGCGAGCACGTGGCAGTCATAGGGTTTTGTTTTTGTAAAAAGTGGTTATAGTCTAGGTTTTAAAAATATACCCAATTTTCTATAACCTAGGCTCTGGTACCAATCTGTAACACCCCCAAAAATGGGTCACAGCGGAAGATGATGTAGCTGGGGTGCTACTAAATTGGATCACAGCACAAAGTAAAGAGAACGGATTTACCTTATACATTAAGAAAAATCGTTACATTATCATTGTAAATAAGTTTACAACATTTAATTTGATGCGGAAATAAGGCCCATATAAGTAAATAAGTGGTCCCAAATATATCAGAGTAGTCTATGACCGTGCCAATGCCAAGCGCCTCCAACAATAGATTGTGCTGTAGTAAAGATCAACACCTGAGAATACATGCTAAAAGGGTCAGCATAAAGCTGGTGAGTTCATAGGTTTAAGTAAACAACAAGTTATGTATGGACCACAAGATTTCAACGATAATGTATTCCAAATATGTTCATGAAAAGTATTACTGTTGCACTAAGCTCATGACACCGAAGCCTTAACAGTTAGTTCATATTATCACCCCAAACAAGCGCTTTGCCAAACACCTGTACGACATCAAATGAAATGCGTCAGTTTGACAAGTTGGAGCGACCAACCCGGATGGGGGAGTTTACCCCCAATAGATCTATTCACAACATTCGCGCTTACAAAGTAATTAACGGTTCATGATTGTGGGGAATTTATGGAAAACGACAACAACTTAGGCAATCAATAAATGTTTAATGCCCTTGTGTCCATATGTAAAAACAAGCAATGTATTCCCACCCCAAGTATTTCAAATCCAATAGTAAAACAAGTAAAAGTGGGGCTATGAAACTCACCTTAGTTAAGCAATACAACACCGAATAAATGTGCACGAAAATCGAGGTACGAACACTCTAACCGCAACCTAAATAATTCATATGTCTTAGGTTTGAAAACAAGGTCGTGCAAGCAAGTTCATATGCTATTATATCACTTGTACATGTTTGTTGCAACATTTAACATCAAAAATATAGTTTTACGTCAACAATTAACACTTTGTTGGATTCCTGAAAATGACCAAGTGGCCCAGTAAAGCTAGCCGTAAAACAGTTTCTACTAAGTGTTACTGACCCAACTCAGTGGATTTAGAAAGTATATAGTAAGTTCTACAAAAGCTAACACTGAGTTTTAGCCCATTCGTATCCCGATCCCGCTTTTTTATGGCCATAAAGTTAGGTGGCCAGGCTATTTTTATAGTTTCTGGACAATTTTCGGGAAAGTTTGAGAGGTCGTAAGTTACTCGTTATAAATCCATTTGACGAACGTTTGGACTTTTTGGAAACTAGGCCAGGTGAACTTTGTTTTACCTACTAGTGCCATTTTTCCAGAACAGACCCTATCTATAAGAAAAACGGGGTTAAACATTGTCACATGAGAAAAACAGTTTTGACACTTAGAAAAGTTTCAGTTTTGAGCTGATGGTTTTGGCCATTTTTCGTCATAATTCAAATCTATGTATCTTGGTCGTTTTAGCTCCATTTCTTAAGTTCTTTATATCCCCGGGTTCGCGTTTAAGTATACTAACATGTTTTTAGTGCCTCAGCTAGTCTAGTTAACTTTTAATATCAGATTTTACCTCTTGAAAATTCCCAACAGCAACTATTTGTTCTAGAAAAATCATTTTCGTCATCCAACTTAAAACTAACGTATCTCCTTCGTTATAAGTCCGTTTTAACTCATTCAAGCGACCATGTTTTCGTTTTTGAGTATATTTTCTGAATCTCTAGCCCAAAATTACTCCTATCCTACTGATTATTCCAGATTTAGCAAAATGGGACAGCTTCATTTAAGAATGTTTCATGGTGCATTTTTCTAGTGTTCAAGCTATTCCAAACCACTTCCAATCACCTCACAACTACTCTAACTCTACCTCATTATTATCAAGTGTGTTAGGAGACTTAAGTATTCATAGAAATGAAAGTTTATGACATTTTAACTTGTTGTTAATTAGATAGGTTTTAAGAAAATTTCACAAACATGTACAAGAGATACTAATTCATATGCAACCATGCAATATACTAGCTCATCTCTAAGTAATGTAAAGGTATATAAAAATTAGCTTGGAGACTTATTTAAGGTGATTAGTGTGATGAGAAGGTGATTTACTTGATTAACCCAAAATCAATGCTTCTAAATCCTTACAAAGTACCCTAATGATACTTGAACTAACCCAAGACAACTCTTCTTCTCTTCCTTCCTTCCTTGGTGGCTCGAAATATATGAGAGGGTGAGTAGGTGTTATATTTTTTTCTTTCTCTTGTGTTAATATAAGTAAATGGGTGCCAAGTCTTCCTTTATATAGCAAGTTAGGGTCCAAGATTCAATAGTTAGTCAAATAAAACATGAAGGTTGCTTGGTGTTGGTGTGTTGGCCGATTGGGGCTAGGAGGGGGGGGGGAAGATTTCTAGTCAAGCCTCCAATTTGTTTTTACAACTCCATGTTTTAAGGTAAATGTCTAGTATTAATTGTAAGTGAAATATTTGACGTAGAAATGATTATGGTTTAAGGGGGGGGGGGGGGGGGGCGGCGGCGGCACATATGTAAAATGTAGGAGTAGAAGATTTAATTTTTATGTAATATGTGTATATTGAATGTATTGGGTATTAAAATAGGTATTGGGTATCGGTTTGGTAATTAACGTAAGTTACGCGTAATTAAACGTTATGAATAAAGAAATTACATTAGGCGTAAGGAAATATTTTTGAAACTTTGGTATTAATTTAGGAAGTGTAAAAGTGCATTGAAAGTAATTGTTAGGAGTGTTGGGTATATTGTGTGTTTGTTACTTTTGAAAAGCGTTCATTAAATTTGTAATAATCAAAAATGCAATTGCCTTAAGGATTAAAGTACGAATCTGAGTAGTGGCAATAAAAAGTAATGGCTTAGACTAAATTTAGTCTAAAGTCGTAGTGCACAAGAGGGTTGTTTCTAGTTTTACGTTTATTTAACTAAAAAGTTATACGTAAAAAGTATTCTCGTAAATTTCAAAGTAATGACTTAGAGTTTAGAATTAAATGTTGACGTGGAAAATTTCGGGTTGTTATAAAACGTTTCCTGCCTTGTCCAGCCTTTCTTTCAGTCTTCAGTTCTTCAGTCTTTGGTCTTCAGTCTTTGGTCTTCAGTCTTCATAGTTGTTGAGGAGACTGGGTTCAGTGAGTTATTGTCATCACTCACTGAACCCATCACCTTCTTCTTTGGCTTAGGTGCCACTCACTGAGTTCCGCCTCACTGAATGGAGAGACTTTCTTCTTAGACTCTTCCTAAGCATCCTGAAGGTGACTCACTGAGCAACTGTTCACTTAGTGACTTGAATATTGTTTAAGGTCTTATAACACTTAGGTTATTTTGTATTCAAATCCTTGTTTAAGATCACCTGGGTACTGAATGGACCCAACAAAAATATTGTCTAGGAATTACATAAATACCACAAACTACACTCCTACTAGACCGTGACAACTTACTATCTTTATCAGTATCATCATTTTATGTAAAAGCCCTAGTTCTTTTCTTTCGTGGCCTACCCAATGGTTTATGATGTTTAGGTGGAAGAATGGTTGTAGGCACATTTGACTTTTTCCAATGTTGATAACCCTTGATGGGCTGGACGTGGTGTTTATAAGTTTCCTCCCAAGTCTTAAGCAAGTAACATGGATGAACCCATGATTCTACAGATCCTACTTCCATTCCATTGAACCTCATATACCGGTTGGTAGCAACAACATGTTTACATGGCATACCTGTAAGCTCCCATCTTCTACAAGTACAAGCCCTAGCTTCAACATTCACAAAACACTTATCTCCCCATCCACTAACCTGATACTTATCTCCTTCAGTCCATAAAACGGTGTATTTATAAGCCTCTTTCTTAATGAAGTCTAACACGTGTGTTGCCTTTGGTGTTAATGGTCCGGCACACTTGTCAATTGTATGCACAACATTCATTATTCTCTGCATACAATATTCTAAAGCAGTAATGATGGGTTCCTACCTACCTCCCACTAGTTTCCCATTAAACACTTCACACATGTTATTAAGTAACACATCAGAATGAGCTCTCCCTACACATGTATAGAACATGTTTTAGTAATACAGAAAACAATGTTGAACAATGTTGAACAACAAAAGTTGTACACTTAGACACAGATTTGGTTAGTACCTGAAAAATGCGACCTTGACCAATGGGTTGGTGGTATCTTACTTAACCAAGCATGGGCATATTCGATAAAACTCTTGAATGCAAGCATTGCTGCCTCAAATTGTTGGACGGTTGTTACTGCTGCACATCTCCGCAAATGTTCCTTGTAGGCTCTAGAATTCCATTGCAATTTCATATTCTCATGGATGTGCCTCAAACAGAATCCGTGTTCCGCACTAGGGAGTACTACTGCTAAAGCTGGAATGATACCCTGCACAAAGGAACATCAATTCATTACTAATAAAAGTATCATTTATGAATTATATAAGTGAATATAATCAACTATACATTAACATCACCTTTTGTCTGTCGCTGATAAAAGTGTAGTTTGAATTTGGTTGCAAGTCAAGATCATCTGCTAGACAATCAAGAAACCAAATCCATGAATCTTTGTTTTTAGCTTCTACAACAGCATAGGCTAAAGGATATATTCCATTGTTGCTATCAATACCAACAGCTGTAAAAAGCTGACCAGGAAAAGGACCCCTCATAAAAGCACCATCTAATCCCAATAACTCTCTTTGAAAAGCTTTATATCCTTCCTTCAAAGCACCTAAGCAAACACACATTCTCTTGAAAACTCTCATTGGACTTGATGGACCTGTTGAAGTTTGCACACTTATCCTAACTGTTGTATTAGGATTTGTTTTCTGTAACTCTTCAACATAGTCCCTCAAAATGGTATATTGCTGCTTATGATCACCCCTAATCTCAATTTCTGCCTTGTTTTTTGCCCTTAATGCCTTTTGCATAGACACTTGGACTTCAAACTGTTTAGTGAGTTGATCTTGAACAACCCTGATTGGAATATCTAGATTGACTTGAACTTGGTCAAGTATTTGCTTTGACAGAAACTTGCAGTCACAATCTTTGATCTCTCTTGATTGCAAACATTTGTGTTCATCCTTGAAAGTTCTAACACTCCATAAATCTTTAGATGTATCTTTTGCTACATACAACAACCATGGGCAATCTTTTGGTTCCTCCTTTTGTGATCGCAAATATACATCCCTTCCACGGCCTCTAGTTAACAGACCAGTTTTCCTCTTTGGGGCTGTTCCCAGTCCAATACCTCCACTTGTACCACATACTGGTATTGTTCCGACACACCTAGCCCTAATTCTTTGTTTGTCATTCTTAATGAGTTGCAATTTCCTCTTAGTTTGTATTGAATGCAGGTTGATCTTATCTTTCACTTCTTTTGCAGTTACAAAAGTTTGACCACAGAAAAAAATATTTCGTCGTCTACTTGTTGTGCCTCAGTTAACTTTTGTTTCTTGTATGCCCTCATATTTTTCTTCCTAATTACATACTCATCCTCATTCTCAGAACCACTTGCAAACTCATTATCATCTAAGAGTTCTTCTATCTTATTTTTCTTAAAAAAATCATCTGGTATCTGGCTAGAGCTACCTATAGTGGGTAACTCTGTAGTCTCAATCAATTTGAACAAAGCAACATCAACATCAGGCTCCTCAAAAGTATTCTCGTCATCAACAACTATGTTTCCATCTTGAATGTTCGCAATAACATCGACATCACTCTCAGAACTATCTGTTTCGCTAACATTGTCATCACCTAAGTCTTCATCAGTCTCATAGAACTCTACTGATTTACCTTTTTTGCATACGCTCAATAGGTGTATGTATTTCCTCGTCTTGATGACCAAACTCTTGTTCAGTTTCACATACCTCTACAGGAATACCTTTTTGGCTATGGTCAACACTAACCGGACTATCTTTTTAGCTATGGTCAACACTAATAGGCTTACCTTTTTGGCTATGGTCAACACTAACCGGACTATCTTTTTGGCTATGGTCAACACTATTAGGACTATCCTTTTGCATATGCTCAACAGGTGTATCTATGGTCATCAAGGGTTCAATTTCTGGCAACTAACTACATTGTTCCAAAGTATTGACTTTCAAAGGTGGTTGTGTGACTTGACTTAAAGCCTCTACCACAAGCTTTTTAACAATGTTTTTTAGGAACAATTTTTGCGAGCAATATGGAACAACAACAAGAGCTGCATTCTTCTTTGATGCATCCATATTAGCAATAACTTTCCTAATTGACTTTGGTGACATTTCATCAACATCCAATCTTGTCTTACCATTTTCAACACAAACTTTTATTATCTTATGGTCATCAACAAGATCTTTCAATATTTCTAAATTCGTAGCCTCACTTAAGCTATACAAACCATCATCTAAATTACTACCAGGCTTAGCAAAATAATAGTAATTTTTTTGACCTAGCTCGTAACCCAATTCATACATAAGAACATTCAACTCTTCAACTGACACACTATCAACATCAACCAAATCAACTAAACTTTCCATACCTCCATCGTATATTCTACCAGGCCAGTATTTAAAAACACCATTGTGATGAACCCTCATGCTAAACATATTAGATCTACCACCTGAAACATATCAATAGACCAAAGCACATTATCAAACCTTAATAGCAAATTAAAATATACCCCTAATAGATATTCCAACGATTATAACAACAAAACGTACCGTATTTTTTCTTGGCAGAGTTGTACAGAACGGTATCATCAACTGGATAACCTGGATCTCTTCTTACTTTCCATAAAGTAAAATCCATGCTTTCGAATTCTGAATAATATGGAACTGGTTTTGTGACATGCAATGAGGGTTTGTGAATTCTGATAATTCTTGTAAAGAAAGTTTTGGGACGAATAAAAGAGGCAGTCTAGGTGTTTAAGGGGTGGGAAGAGGGATAGGACATGTGAATATAATACAGACTTGGTATAGCGTCAATGCGAAATGACGATTATGCCCTAATGCTAAAAAAAATGTAATGGAAAGGAACGGCGTTGACCAGCGGATTACGGGTCAAAGGACGCAATCGGCCTCAAAAACTTGAAAAAGGGATGCACGACAACGATTTTCCCAACTTTGGGGCCCCTGCGATATTTTTGGGAAAGTTTAGGGGCCAACGGTGTATTTTTGTCTTTTTTTATAAGCGTAACTAATGAGGTGGAAAAAACATGCACGTTGAAGTGGGTCTTAAACGACAACTTATATATTCACTTGATTTTTAAACATCTTATGTTCAGTTATTTTACTACAATTCAAATTCAAATAACCTGTCATTCATATAACGTGCTAAAACCTAATCCAAATTTGTCCTAGAAAAATAAATTAAATATATAAAATTTTTTTTTTTATTGTAAATCTTTTTCATAATGTTGTTAATATAAAAAGTTTAGGGTAAATTTGTTGTTTTACTAAGTTTAAAGGTGTTAAAACAGAGTATTTAAAGGTTTAAAAGTTAGATTGTTATTTTACTAAAGTTAAAATGTTAAATGGTCTTTTGTAACTTCTTGAAAATCTACAATTCATTTAAATTAGATTTCAAGTTGTGAAATGTTATCATCAGTACTTGTGAAATTAAAAAAACATGAAAAGAGTGACGAAAAACAAGTTTGTCGAATGTATATCAAAGTATCAATCTATTGAAAGATATTTAAATAATCGTTACGATGGTGTAATTTTTTTTTCGCTTAATGATTAACAGTTTAATTATATATATATATATATATATTCAATATATATATATATATATATATATATATATAACAGTTTAATTATATATATATATATATAAAGATTGAGTTCCCCCTATTGAATGTGAGCATTAATGTCACAAGCTAAGAAACTCTATTATAAAGATTAAGCTAATAAATTTGGTTAATGTGGAGCTTTATTTGAAAGCTTTTAGAAACCAAAATGAAACACCAAAGCTGAAATGTGTAAAGCCTTATGTTTGAATGTTAGCATTTATGGCATAAGCTATAAATTGAGTTCCATGTAATCCCTATCAAATGCAACATAGCTCGAGTTATTGCAATCAATTTTAATGTTAAATGCATTTATAGGCATCCATTCGTTTCCCTTTAGTAGGTGCAAGAGATCATTTTTAAAGGTATCTATCTCTTTGTTTCCCTTTAGTAAATAAATTTACTGTTACAAATCAGAAGAGTCCTATCTTAGAGTGTATAAATAACCTTACCTAATTTCACTAAATTTTGCCCAGGATGGAGATGACGGGACTGTTGAGTTTCTTGAATGTAAGAAGAGGAAGTGATTACAGAAGAGGTAAATTTTATGTCCTTTGAATACCTATATCCGCATTTGTATTCTAACACTGTATACTTGGTATTTTGATGCGTGTTTTTGTTAGTTTTGTGGACATAATTTAGTAGTCGTATGTTATGATCGAACTCGAGACCACATGATTGCACACTTTACGTATGAGAATTAAAGAATAATAATTATATATAAAAAGTTATATTTAATTATTTATTACACAAATATCTAACGACCGTTAGTATTTAACGGATAATGACTAACGACCGTTAACTAATAAAAGGAAAGAATTATAGAGTAAATAATTGGAAAGTCGAGAAGGTTCCGGATCTCTTTTGGGGATGCTTGGCCGATCGGTGGGGGATTGGGCTTGCCCAATCCTACACCAACTTGTCCTCCAAGTTACTTACACTATATAAACAAATCAAGGGTCATTGGTTTTACATCTCTTTTCTCTTGTACACACAAGTATCCCTAAAATTGTTTTCTTGTTTTCTTTCTTTTGGGTCAATCGAAACAAACACCCTCTTAGGGATTCGATCAATTTTTTTGATCAAAACAAAGTGTTTGGTTTTTATTTGTGTTAGTTTACTAGCATAACTTTAATTCGTTATAGTACGTGTGTACAAGAACGTGGTACAATCAAACTATTGATTGTATCTTGGATTGAATTACAAAACGGTAAGGGGTAATTCATATAATCCACATAAACCCTAATTAGGGTTCATCTTGCTGATTATTGAAGAATTGATTCTTGTTTGGCTAGAATAAAAAAGGTACGCATACTTTTAATTTGGTTAATTAATTTACATGTTATATGATCTACTCGCTTCCGCATGTTTACTTTGATGTTATTGTTTAATTATGATTGTCATGTATTAAAATTCCAACAGTGGCATCAAGAGCCGTTATAATGTGTAATTAATTACCAAAATGCATAAAAAAACGAATTTTTGATTTGCTTATACATGTTTGGTCGATTTAGGGTTTATGCTTATCGAACCCTAATTTTTTTAAGGGCCGATTGCCTTTAATTGATTTTTAGGGTTTTGGTTTTGATATTTAATTTGATTAGAAACCCTAGGATTAACATGTTATGTTTATGTGTTATGTATGCAATCTTGTGACAACGTGCTAATAATTGTTATGTAGAATCCATGAAAACGTGCATGTTTGGCATGGATTTATTGTCGATATAATTTAAATTAGCTATATGAATTAATTGTTAAGTTTTCACATGTTAATTTATTGATAATTCTTGAATTGGGGAAGACCTCAATATAATTAATGAATCAATTACGTGCTATGTGGTATATATTTAATTAAGGCTTACGGAATTGATTCGTCAATGCATGTGGTTCACTTCCTTTTGTAAGTGAGAGCCTTAGTTAAATATATACGTTATAAACCTAGATATTGATTATTAATAGGCCTTATCAAATAAAGTATGCATGTGGCTACATGTTTTCACATATTAATTGTTATGTTATGTATGTTTATTTAGTTGTGTTATTTTTTTTATTACTTGTTTTTGTTTATTTTTTGTTAGACATGTTTATAAACAAAAAGGGTAATTTTTGAATAGAAAAATAATATGGACTAAATAATGGTGAAACAATGAATTATTTTTGAAGAGTTAAATTTTCAATAGTTTAATTGATGATGAGTTTTGTACCAATAGTAAGAACGGCTCACCCAATTGTGATAAACTATAAGAGGGGTATAATGAGGGTACGCATTAAATTGTGACCTTAAAGAAACGGGTTTTTAATTGGCTTTTAGCTAACCTTAGTTTCTCCGCTCCGTTGTGCGTCAAATTGGAGCTATCAATATGACTATTTTTATGTACAAAATCATCTTAAGGGTGAATTAGCTTTAATTCCATGCGCCACTTTGTGGTAATTATCCGAAACACTAAGTCTTTGGACTTATGCAAAAGTACGATATAATGGACGATAATTAATGGTAAATTCTTTGATTTGTGAACCCAATACCTCAATCAAAACTTTGTTAATTTAATCTTAGTGAATTGGTTAATAAAACGGTCTTTATTAAAGCTTATGATACGAAGTTGTATGCATGCTTCTTCGTACATATTTTTGATTATACACATCAAAAACTAGTACCCTTAAAATTAAGTTAATGCCATCTAATTAAAAGAACATTTGAAGTTGTGATTTACGTCATGTGAGAGCTTGGACTAGAATGCAATAGAAAGGTAAATTCATACTTTCATTACTAGCAAATCAACTGATGTAATGGAACTATGTTAGTTTGCAGTTCTTTAAATTAGACGACTTAATTGAGTTGTAAGTGAGAGCTTGGACTCAAGGCATAAGATGGGGATGGACTCAAGGCATAAGATGGGGATAAAACATGCTTACATTGAAATATTGTTTGGCAATGTAAATCCCATAATGATCTAGGAATTGGAAATTGTTTGCCAATTATTGTTCGACAGATTACCTTATTTTATAATTTCATTACTAGCAGATCAACTGATGTAATGGAACTATGTTAATTTGGATTCCAGCTTTAAGAAAATTCTATGGTTCATATGAATATAAACCAATGGGTATTTAATTTTCTTAAAGATTGTATTATCGAAAATACTAAAATTGAATTTTGTAAATTCTTTTAAATGTATTAATGCAACATTAAACCGTAAACGTGGGATATTCTTTTATTGGTAAATTGATCAACACCCGTAGGGGTTTTTGGCTAGAGTCAACTTTACTAAAAAGATAAACCTAGTCTCCTTTCCATAAGAGAAGCGTGAAACTTAATCATATTCCTTTTCATGAATGAGAAATGTATGATAGGAAAATTAGAATTGTCTAAATTCTAAATATTTAACTCATAGCAAACTTTAATAGTTAAGATTATTGCATATTTTATGAGTTATTAAATTAGAAGCTAGAACTAATTACCGCAAAATGGTAAAAGACAAACTAGTATATTTTATCTAGTTCCTTTTGTTTTGACCATTGAAAGATACTACATACAATTGTTGGAATGGTAGACTTATTAAGGAAGAAATTGCATGCTCAATTTTTCAAGTTAATGGCATTAATGGATAGTCCATTATTTACATAGTAGAATACACTCTTTTAATACCTAAGTAACTGTTACGTATGGGTGTCTTAAAGATGTAGGAAAGTAAATAGTATACTATTTGGTTTCACTGGTTATGAAACACTTATAATGTTGTCAAATCGAGTGGGAGTATTGTGTGTATTACTGAATAAGGAATTATTGTAATGATCTGTAATTCAGTGGGAGCTACAAGCTTTGTCATCTTAGTACTAAGCCAGATTATCTCTAGAGTGTCTCAAGATAATTACTTTAAAATTGTAGACACTTATGTTTTTAAGGATAGTCATGTATGTTTCCTTACTAGACAATGAAGTGGTTCTACATCTACTAATTATGCTAATATCTATGACACAATCATATTGATCACATAAACAAACGTGTGTCGTGTTGTTTATCTGCTACATGATTTTTTTCCATGCATAAGTGGGAGAAATCTTTATTGTGTGCAAGGTACAACACATAGAATATGATTTAAATGATTCTCTTGACTGCAAGGTAAGAGACTAACGTTCTAACACATCTAATCCAAGAAACACTTGGTATTGCAATTTACGTTATGTGAGAGCTTAGCTATATTGCAATAACAAGGTAAAACTCCATGTTACGTGAGACCGTATATGAAATATTTGCAGTTTCTAAATTAGACATTTAATTAGAACATGTGTCAATGTGGTAACAAGACTACTTCAATTTGAATATTTATGAATTCTTGTAATGACATAAATGAATGAAGTAATCTAATACTACTTCAATTTGGATATTTATGTATTATTTGAATGACATAAATAAATGAAGTGATAAATTAACTTGAAATTAATATTGAAACCAAGAAGTGGTGTTCATGATTACTTTAGTTATACATGTTTATGATTTCTTTGTAAAGTCGCAAACATGAAGTCTTTTAATTATTAAAAGACTTATAATATAAAGTAAGACGTTAACTTGTTATGTCTTTTATTAAGACATATACATGAAGTCATTGAAAAATGACTTATAACGTATAGTGGGATTATAGCTGTTTATGTCGTCTTGATGAGACATGGACATGAAGTGACTTGGTCAAAAAGTACTTGGGTTGTAAAGCATGCAATTGGCTTGGAAATTCTATTATACCATTAAGATGACTTAGTTGGTAAATAAATAAGCCGAAAGATATATGTTTATCTTACATATTGTTAAATTATCTTACAATATTAATTCTAATTGAAATACCACATGTTTATGGTATGTTCAGTTAGGAGAATCAAACTCTTGCAACGTTTGATTAATAAGACATCATTAAATTAGAATGTTGAGTATATAGAAATTTGCATGATATGACATCATTAATTATGGTTGTATCATATGAAATTATGAATTTGTTAAACTTCTGTTGAAGTAGGTTATTAACAAACTAATGTCAGGAATTGTCATTGTGCTTTGTAATGTCCCAAAAGAGAACATTGTATTGTTGCTCTATTTGCTGAGTATTTATAAATAGTCTATAAATTACAAAAAGCAAGTGGGAGTTTTTATATCTTGTAAAGATAAAATTACAAAATACAAAATCTTCTAAAATACACTAGTAAATATCATAATGAGGCTAAATGATAGACCTCAAAATGATGGAATTTTCATTCATAGATCTGCAATGATATCTCAGATATTTGATTAATATGCTGAGGATTATGAGTTACATGATTATGGTAAACCTGATGATCATTATGATGCATTAGCAAATATTGAATTGGGTAAATTACTCATACTATGAATGTTAAGATGCTGTCCATGAAGATAATCAATTTTGGAAACTTGGTTTATCTTGAACTCTATAGTTAGACTAGATAAGGGAGATGAGTTTCTTCAAAGAGAAGGAAAACCCTAGTAGTTTAATTCTTTATGGAAAAATCATATGGACAATATTGTATGCATATTTAATGCATGTCTTGTGACAAGATTATTAATCACACTTAAACAATTAACTGTGATTGAATATTCTATCCTAAGCACATTAAATATATATAAAGATTATGATTGTCATACTTATTTTCATTAATTTGAAAAATGACAATAGAATATCAAAACTCTTTCTTGAGTGATTACTTGAGCGAGGACGGTAAGTAATTGAAAGGTGTTTATGAATTCAACTAATCTTTGGAAGTGTACAAAGTGCAATAAGTCATGAATGGATTAATGCATGCATCTAGGAGATAAAACTTATGTTTAATTATTAAATCCAAGTTTTGATTTATAACAATAGATATTAAAGTTTACGGAGTTTTAAAGAGCATATTGTTGTTTGTATACAATGATGCTGGTTTAATTGAGATGACACTCAATACTAGTCATGGTAGGATTTCATCCTTGTTAATGGCTATGTAAACTAGTTGTGCTCACTAAGAGCATAGTTGCATAATACATTAAAGAATAGAATACTTTAAACTTTAAAATGTTTGGAAGTTTGATTATCATAAATTGGTGGTAGAGGATATCAAATTATTTGAATGAACGCATACAAGAACTTCACTAGTTGAATTCTTGAAATAAGTATTCTTAAAATTCTGATTGATCAAAGTTGGTTAATTTATGTGAGAGGATGTAATACACTCTGAGGATGTTAGTCCTTTATAACATGTGTATGTGATACTTTGAGTGAATATGAGTAAGTATGTGGAATCTACTTAACCACACTTAGAAGGATATTGGTTATGGAAATTGAACAGTGATGCTTGTTATTTGAACAATGAACATAGAAAGTATAACACCAAACGATTCAGTATTATTGAGAATAATACGAGTGATCTTCACTATCACTAGGGTTACAAACCTTGAATCACTATTACAAAGAAAACTATTTCTGTTATGTTCAACACAATGTATGTTTTCTAAGCACTTTAAACTAGTCACTTATCTCTATTAAGCACACTTTCTCTCTAAGCTAAGATCTCCCTTTTATAGTCCAAAGGAGATCTTTACAATATTGATAAGTCTTGTCGAACTACTTGCATGTTATGTGTGTCAGTCCCTAAGATACAACTTGTTCTGTGTATTCAACATGTTGACTGAACACATATCTAAGATATTATCTACCATATATATTTGACTTTTATACAAATATCTTATACATACTTATCCATCCATCAGTAGTATACGCGACACTTATCCACTCAACAGTAGTATGCGTCACTCCAACAGCAGTATTCAACCAGCAGTACCTTCTTTGTACTAGCAGTACTAACTTATCAGTTAGTACTGTTAGTTATAACTTGAACAGATTTCAAATATATACTAGCAGTTAGTACTGTTAGTGTATTCTTTTCAGCAGTACTAACCTTTAGAACATTTAGTTCCCAATACTAATCTTCAGAACATTTAATTCCCAACAATCCCCCCTAAACTTGTGATTTATCCCAAATCATCAAGTTTCTTCTGAATTAAATGAGGATTGTGAGAGTCTTCCAAACACTACATAGTCAGACTCTTGATCTGAGTTTTCCTTTGTTCTTCAAGATTAACAATCTTTTTGTCTAACTCATCTGCCATCTGTGAATCATTTTCAGCCATTTTCTTTGTCTTCTATACTAGCAGTACCATGCTGAAACTCCATTCATTGCCTAAAAGATGGTGCAATTTCCTTGGATGGAGGAATTATAAGAGGCAATGGTGCTGTGTATCTTGGATGCTTGAAGCCTGATATTATATTCCTTGTAATTGCTCTAAGAAGTCAAATCATCTTTCAGCAAGCCATGCAAGTGATGAACAAACGTAGTGAATTGAAATTGAAACTGAATTGCTTCATCCCTTCTGAATATATATAATACTCCAGAATCTTGTCCAAATTTCCAATATGATCTCAAGACAGAGCTTTATCATTTTAAGTCAAAGATGTCCGAACATGAAGAAGAGAGATGAAAGAGCTTATTTCCAGCATCCATCAACTGAAACTGAAGCTTGTTCTTATTATTGGCTGAATAATAAGGCATGTTGGCAATGATGATGCTTTTACTAGACTCAAGCACTTCTTGAACCAAAGAAACTTCTGGGTCTTGATCAATTTAGGCAATCTTCCTCCCCAATATTTCTCTTCTGTTTGATCAATTTAAACTTCCTCCCCTGTTTCTGAGCATACACATTCACAGTCTTTCATCCTCTGATAATCTTCCTCCCAATATTTTCATCAATTTGGGCAATCTTCCTCCCCTGTTTGGAAGATCTCTCACCATCATCTGAACTTGACTCCTTTGATGAACTAGAAGAAGTTCATCTTCCAATTTGGATACCTTATCAGATAATGTTGTACATAAAGCCATCAATTCCTTAAATTTCACTCTGCTGCCCTCATCACTTCCAGGTGTGTTAACTCTTGTGAGAGGTGAATCATGGGGCAATAACTCATAATCCATCATTAGATGGGTTTATGAGCCATTATGAATCCAAAAGATTTTAAGAAACTTTTTGACTTAGCAGTATGAACTTGATTTTAATGAAAAACTATACTGCTAACAACCATTTTGAAGGGATTAAGTGTAGTAACAGACACTTAATCAAGATTTCGGTTTAAATTAACCTTTGGTTGTGTGAGAACCAATGTATTCAGTTATAAATAACTGCCTGTGTACAGATAAACCCATTCAAAGGGCTTTCTTGACAGGGTTTCCAGCTCGTGGCAATTGTTGCCTCTAACACAAGTGTTAGATTCACTTTTGCTCGCTGTTCTTTCTATCAGATGTCCTTAGACTTACTCATTATACTAATTAAAGTATAAAATGATAGAAAGTGAGTTGTGTCAGTTACTATCTGACCAACTGAGCCATCAAGTCAATGTGAAACATCATAATTAGGTTTCAAGAAAGAAGTTTTAAAGAATCAATTAACTTAGGTGTAAACCTTTGTTGATGAATTCCCAAACTCTGTCCATCATGAACTTATTATGTTAGCAACTTGTATCATCATTCTGCTGCTCACACATTTCACTTGAAACTTCCTTTGTGCTCAAATGTTCATACCTGAAATTGTTAGTCCAAAACCAAGAAAACAAAATGCAAAGCATTTGTCTTATAGCAGTAGAATTATATGACTAACAGTATGAACAAAACAATTCAAATTTGTACTAGCAGTACAAACTTTTCAATAACAGTACTAATTGACAATGCTAGCAGTACAAACTTAATTTATATACAAAATCACATAGTTTGAAAATTTTATGGATTTAGCATCCCAATACTTGCTACCAAGAATTGAAACCTTCCAACATCAAAAGCTTTTGTGAGAAGATCTGCAAAGTTGTGATCAGAATCAATTTTAACAACTTGAATCAACTTTTTCTCATTGCAGTCTCTAATAAAATGATGTCTAATTTCAATGTGTTTTGTTTTAGAGTGTTGCACTGGATTTTTAATTATGCAAATTGTACTACTATTATCAATATATATGACAGTGTTCATGAAATTGTACCCATAGTCAAGAAGTTGATTTTGAAGCCAAAGTACTTGACCACAGCAACTTGCAGCAGCTACATATTCAACTTCAGTTGTTGAAGTAGCCACAATTGTTTGCTTTTTACACTGACATGAAATGAGTCTACATCCAAGGAATTGACATCCTCCAGTTGTTGACTTTCTATCCAAGCTTGCACATGCATAATCATTATCTGAATATGCTACCAAGTCAAAAGGTGATTCCCTAGAATACCATAGACCCAACCTAGGTTGACCCTTGAGATATCTAAAAATCCTCTTGACTGCTGTTAAGTGAGAAACCTTAGGAGTTACTTGAAATCTTGCACAAGCACAAACAAAGAACATGATATTAGGTCTTGATGATGTGAGATACATCAAAGAGCCTATCATAGATCTGTATGTGTGTACATCCACATTTTCTCCATCTACATCTTTAAGAAGAGGCTTCTCAGAGTCCATTGGTGTGCTTGCCACTTTTGAATCAGCAAATTGAAATTTCCTTAGAATCTCTGCAACATATTTATCTTGGCTGATAAAGATGCCTTCACTTGATTGCTTAACTTGCAGACCCAAAAAGAATGTAAGTTCCCTCATGGAACTCATCTGAAACTTATCATGCATAAGTTTCTCAAACTCTAAACACATCTCCTTCCTTGTAGATCCAAAGATGATATCATCCACATACACCTGAACTAGCAAAAGATCCTTTATGTGCTTCTTGATGAATAATGTCTGATCAATTTTTCCTCTTTGGAATCCATTTTCATTTAAGTAGGAAGTCAGTGTTTCATACCATGCCCTTGGAGCTTGATGAAGGCCATAAAGAGCTTTGACTACCTTGTACACCTTGTCTGGATGTTCTGGATCAATAAAACCTGGAGTTTGTGAGGCATACACCTCCTCTTCAATAGTACCATATAAGAATGCACTCTTGACCTCCATTTGATAAACTGTGAAGCCCATAAATGAAGCATAAGCCAAAAATAATCTAATGGCTTCAATTCTTGCTACTGGAGCAAAAACCTCTTCATAGTCTATCCTTTCCTCTTGTGTGTACCTTGGGCTACAAGTCTAGCCTTATTTCTTATCACTATGCCCCTTTCATCCCTTTTATTTCTGAAAACCCATTTAGTGCCAATTACCCTTACACCCTTGGGTAAATCAACTAACACCCAAACCTTCTGAATTTTAAATTGGAGAAGCTCTTCTTGCATAGCTTCTACCCAGCTTGAATCATCTAAGGCTTTGAGAATATTTTTGGGTTCTGCTTGTGAGAGGAAACATACAAATAAGCATGAGTTTGCATACTCATGCTGCTTTGATGCATAAAGAGCATCAAGAAGCCCTTGTTTGTCTGAAGACATAAGTTGCTTCCTTGTCTTCACACCAGATTGTACATCACCAATCACATTGTCCAGGGAGTGGACTTTGTGAATCCTTGTGTGTGGTGTAGAAGGAACATGATAGTTAGGGGGGAGATTGTTGAAATCCTCCTCATCTTCTGAGAAATCTGCTTCATTTTGTTCTGATAGGCCAGCAATAGAAACATTTAGCCTAGTAGTAGAAATATTTTGCCTAGCAGTATCTTGCTCTGTCTCAGCAGTACTATCATCATTTGAACTGTTAACTGGATTCTCTTGTTCCTCAGTTCCATCTTCTTTGTTTTCACCTTCAATCCCTTCTTTAGCTTCATCAGAAGAAGGTTCATCATTTATTGAAGGTGAATCCACACTTGTCCATATTGGCATCATCACATAATCTTGATCTTTCTCCTTTTCTAACCTTGCCTCATTTGTTGCATCATCAGCTTTTGAACCTGAAAATTCATTAGTTTCTGCAACAACAGGCACATAATTCATTGATTGGGTTAGTGTATCAAGATCAAATAGCCATTTGGGACCTTCACCTGCTATATTGGATTTGTTCTCTAATAATTACACATGCAGGTTTTCCTCAACTCTCCTAGTCCTTGAGTTGTATATTCTAAATGATTTGCTATTGAGAGAATATCCAACTAAGTCTTCTTCATATCAACACTGTACAAGTTGCCATTTCTTGGAATTTTAAGCATAACTTGACTTTCATCAGGCATCTTAAAATCAGAAGAAAGCACAAGACATTCAGCGTCAGTAAAAAAAACTTTGTTCTTTTTGTCACACATTTGTGAGACACTAAACAGGTTATACTTAAGCGCTTGCACATAGTACACATCTTCAAAATCCAATTTACCGGTTTTAAGTGTACCTTTACCAGTAATTCTTCCTCCTATTCCTCCTCCAAAGGTAACATATCCTCCATCCAATGATTGAAAGTCTGAAAGATAAGACATGTTGCCTGTCATGTGCCTTGAACACCCACTATCTGAATATCCTTGATCTTCATCATCTGTTTGTGAATGTCCCTGCACATAAATAAGGAAATTAGTTTCCTTGGGGAACCCAAGCCATTACTGACTTGGATTTGCCTCATGCATCAATGTAATTAAATCTTTTGAGAACAGTTGATGCACCATTAGATTTAAGAGGTCTCCAAATCCAACATGATGAGGCCTTAACAGCATTGGCCCTCTTTTCCCTAGCAGCAGTATGAACTGCTTGCCTAGCAGTATGAACTGCTAGCTTTGCAGTTGTACCCTTTAGTTTCCAAATTTGTTTTTGGACCACTGCTTTTGATTGAAAAGGCTTTTAAGCTGTTTTAGATGCATATTTGTAAGTTGTTTTTGCACTTTGTACTGCTGGTTTTGGGTAAACAGAGTTAAATGGTCTGGCAGTAGTAACTGCTTATCTAGCAGTAGAAACTTGTTTTGGGCCAGACTTTAATGAAACTGCTCTGGGTGTGGTTCTAGTAAAATTAGAGTGACTTTTAGATGTATGCCTTTTTAAATTCACCCTATTGTTTGAATACCCAGATACCCTTAGGTTGCAAAAGGCTGCAAGATGGTCAAAATCTCCACAGACGAAACAAGCTTTGTTATAGAAGTCAAAGTTATCACCTAGTTGGTGAGACTTGAGGTCATTCCAATTCCTTTGGTTACCTCTGGGCTTGTTTGTGGTTCTATATTGGTCACAATATCTTACTGGTTGCCTAACATGTGTAACATTTGTTTTAGGCCTAACAGTATCATTTTTGATCACCTTAGGAACACTTGTTCCTGCTTTCTTAACAACATCAGGTTTAGACATAACCTGTTCTTCCTTATCATCATCAGATGTCCAGTCCTCAATGATTGGACCATCTGATTTCTTAACAGAGGACACCTTGTCCTCAGGAAGTGAAGTATTACTTGAACTCTCACATACTTTTATAGGTTTGTCAACAACTATATCTTCTTTTGGCTTAACACCATATTCTAATGTAGGTTGTTGAAGGTCAGACAAGCCTATGTGCTCTAGGTCTATCCCTGGGGGTGCAGGGATTCCTCTGTAAGGAGGTGGGACATTCTTATATCCTAACCCAGACTTGGCTTTGTTGATCACTTGATATTCAATTATTTTGCTTACCCCCTTAGAGTCATAGTCTAATGTTTCTACACTTAATTGAATGTTTTCACTCTTCTTTTTAAGCCTATCATACTCAGTTCTTAAAAAGCTAATTTCAGCATCTTTAAAAAATATGTCTTGTTTAAGAAGAGATTTGTCATCAGAAAAAGAAAATTCATTGTCTTTATAGTGTATGATCTGCTTCTCTAGGGTAGCTAAACCTACCTTATAATCTGTTAAGTTTTGATGAGTTTTGTTTAGTTCTATCCTTTGTTCATCATAATGTTTTCTTAAAGAGTCTAGTTCTTTAAGAGCAGTGCAAGTATTAGAACAAACTTTATCATTTTGTACCTCAGTAGCAGAGAAGGCCATGAGAGCCATCTGAGTAGAAGGTTCTTCTTCATCTGCCATGAAACTCCAATCAAAACCTAAGCCATCAATATTTACCATAGCTTTTGAGTTTGGCTCAGTTACCTCCCCTGTTTTGGACTTGCTTCCAAAACCTTTACTTTTGCCATCTTGATGCCTTGGTCTTCTACATTCCCTTGAGAAGTGCCCCATCATGTGGCAGTTGTAGCATTCTATATTTGATTTGTCAAAACCAGCAGTATCATTGCTGCTGATAGTGATTTTCTTCCCTGTTCTTTGATAGAATTTCTTAGCGCTCATGCTAAGAAGAGAAATTTGCCATTTTAGGTCCATCTCCTCCAAATCATCATCATTGATTTCCTGTAGGTCTTCATGAGTAAGCATAGACCCATCATTCTGGCTTGTGAGAAAAGAACAACATGTTTTCTCATCCATAATACCAATAGTACTGCTTGAGGAACTAGCATTACCAACTCCCATATCAACCTTCACATCTACAACTGGATTCGAGGTACTAGGAGATGACACAAATGCCATGTTCCCAGTGCTTGAACTAGCACTTCCAGCTTTCTTCACATCTTGTTCAACAATTTTGAAGTTGTTGTACAAGTCATTTAGACTCATTGAATCAATATCTGGCTTGTTTTTCCAGACAACCACATGCATAGCCCACTCTTCTGGTAGACTTCTTAAGAACTTGGAGTTTAAATCTTCTTGAGGTATCTCTACACCAAGAACAGCAAGTTGGCTCACAATCTTCTGAAGCCTGTTAAACATGTGATCCAGTGATTCATTGGTTGTTGAAGAGAAGTTTTCAAAGTTCTGCTTGAGAAAAGTCTTCTGGGTTTTCTTGGTGGCTTCATTTCCACCATACCTTGCAACAATGGCCTCAAATAATTACTTGGCATCTTTGAACTTGCTGAAGTTTAAAAGTTGATCATTTGAAATGGTCATCATCAGCATACTTCTGGCCTTGAGGTCATTCTACTTCTTTACTCTATCTTTTCCAGTTGTTGGGTTGGTATTCACAGTTGTTACTACCTTGTCATCAACTGTTAATGTAGTGGTTGTAGGCTTGAAAGAGTTTCCTTCTTCAATAATTTCCCAAAGTGTATAGTCTTGCACTTGGAAATACTGCTCTATCCTTAACCTCCACATACCAAACTCATTTTGCTTGAGCATTGGCAACTTTGCAGCAACATTCGTTTGAATAGACTCCATGTCCATTTCTTCTTCTTCATCTAAATCAAAGATATCAGCCTGAGCTCTGATACCAATTGAGAGGATGTAATACACTCTGAGGATGTTAGTCCTTTATAACGTGTGTATGTGATACTTTGAGTGAATATGATTAAGTATGCGGAATCTACTTAACCACACTTAGAAGGATATTGGTTATGGAAATGGAACAGTGATGCATGTTATTTGAACAATGAACACAGAAAGTATAACACCAAACGATTCAATATTATTGAGAATAATACGAGTGATCTTCACTATCACTAGGATTACAAATCTTGAATCACTGTTAAAAAGAAAACTATTTCTGTTATGTTCAACACAATGTATGTTTTCTAAGCACTTTCAACTAGTCACTTATCTCTATTAAGCACACTTTCTCTCTAAGCTAAGATCTCTCTATTATAGTCCAAAGGAGATCTTCACAATATTGATAAGTCTTGTCGAACTACTTGCATGTTATGTGTCACACCCCCAGAAATCGTGTCCAGCGGAAGCATACATGCTACTGGGGTGCAACTCAATTGGTATCACAACACAAGTGCAGAGAACGGTTTTCACCTCAATCATTTAGATTAAAATTGTTTAACAAAAGTGTTGAATTTACATTGGTGAAAGTAGTGCGGAAATAGGCCCTTAAAACAATTAAAACGGTCCTCAAATGAATATCAGAGTCTCTTATGACCATGCCATGCCCTGCCAAAAGCCTCCTGTAGCGTGCTATTGCTTAATACCTGAAAATACATGCTAAAAGTGTCAACACGAGGTTGGTGAGTTCATAGAGATTATTGTAAAATGTAATGCATTTGAATGAAGATTTCCCAGCAAAGGCATTGTAAATCCACCTAGTTCCAAGCCCCGCCCATACAATTCTTGCAACCTGTGTGTTTACAACCCACTGCCAAATAAGATCTGGTTTAAATGAACGTCAAATGATTTATGGACCACAAAATTTAATGTTAAGTTTGACAATGTCGCTATATAAAGGTAAGTGTGATAATGTTTCTATGACAATATCGCCATCAGTCAATTCTGACAATGTCGCCATATAAACAATTCTGACAATGTCGCCAATGACAATGTTGCCATACAAATAGATCCGACAATGTCGCCATATATATATATATATATATTTATATATATATATTATATATATATTATTATATTATTATTATTGACAATGTTGTCATATAACTAAAATAATACGTAATTAACAGTCCATAACATAGTCAATATGAAATAGCTTAATGTACTAGTGTCCATAATGAAATGATCAAGGGTGAACAATGTAAACACAAAATACTTCCGAGCAACGACTCAAGTATTTTAACCAATCAATAATGTTTGAAAGACAGCTCACGTCTCAAGCAAAACAAGCATGGAGTTTAAATGTAAAACGAGCATAGAGTTTAATGAAAAACGAGCATAGAGTTTAATGAAAAACGAGCATGTATTCTTCCCTAAAACAGTTACAAAACAAGTAAAAGGAGGGGCTATGAAACTCACCTGATGCAATGGCTACGCTGACAAAAATGGATACACTGAAATGAGGCACGATCTCTAACCGCAACCTAATATGAATGATAGGATCTAATGTAAGCAATGACACAATGCAACACATGCAAATAAGTATGTTAACGTTACCACTCGTTAGTTTTGAAAATAACGTTTATCGTCGAAAAATACATTTTTGACGTCTCGTTAAGTTATAAACTACTTTTCGTGTAAATATGTTGAAATGGTACTCCACGATCCTCGTTTGTTGTTCTATAGTCAAATATAATGTTTTCGTCGCAAAATATCACTTTTCATAACTTGTGAAAATATGCCCACATGGCCTCGTAAAACTAGTCGTGAAATATTGTACGCTAAGTGTTAGTAAATAAGTTTGGCGTTTTTAGAAACCTCATATCTTTGTCTTGAATTCATATGTTTGTCATTTTGATCATACGCGTCACAATCCATGAGAAAATAGGCTCTCAATGTGACGTAGTGCAAAAACTGTTTTTATACTTAGAAACACTTTTCTAATAGTGGCTGTCAAAAATAAATAGAGTTTGTCGGGTTTCAAACGTGTATATCTCGGTCGTTATAAGCTCGTTTTCTACTTTCTTTATATCCACGGGTTCGTATTAGTATGAACTAACATATTTTCAGTAGGTCGGCTACTTTAGATCACGTCTAACGCCTCGTTTTGTCCATTGAATTTCGTGTAACAGCACACAAAATTTTCAGAAATTAGTTTTCGTCGTCTAACTTTGAAAAATCATAACTTTCTCATCGTAAGTCGGTTTTTACTCATTCTTGCGGCCACGGTTTCGTTTTTGAAAGAAATTTATAAATATAAAGGCCAAAATGTCTCAATGTTTTCTGAAATTTCCAGATTTCCCGTTTTTGGACAGTAGCTTTATTTACTTGTTAAAAACACATTTTTCTAGTTCAAATCTTGTTTATACCACTTCCAATCAACACCACAAGTACTCTAATCCTACCATACACCTTCTTAAGGTGTCATGGGATCCTAAGCATCACCAACAATGGTGGGTTTTATAAGGATGTTACTAAAACTTGTAGATCTAGTGTTTATGAAGAAAATGAGTAAAGTGGTATATGTAACATACATTTTTGCATAACTAGATACCAATAACACTTGAAAATACCACAATATATACATAAAATGAAAGTATGAAATGATCAAAAATGTTCTTGAAGCTTACTTGATGGTTTGTGATGATTTGATGAGAAATATGTAAGAAACCTTGAGATTTAATCACAAAATCCTAACAAGGAGTGTAAATGAGCCTTGATTATGACTTGATCTTGAAAAAATTATGGATTATTGTTGTTGTTCTTGGTGTGGCCGATCCATAGGGAGGAAGAAGAGAGAGTTTTTGATGTTTTTAGCTAGTTGATTCTTGCTATCTATGTGTTTGTGAAATTAAATCAAAGAAATGTATTAATGGTGCATTAAATGAAAGATAGCTAATCAAGTGAAATGTGAAATTAGTGGTGCTAGGGGAAGGGCGGCACATGGACAAGAAAATGAAGAGATTTGATGTGCAATTAAGGCTCTTGTCTCCAATTAATTAGAATTAGTTAGTTTAGTGCATACATTAGGTGTTATCGGGTACCGAGTTAACTAGAAATAAATTGTGACGATGTAAAATAAAGTACGACGAAGTTGTAAAAATTGTAAAATCATATTCCTTGCAAGAATCAGGTGCTGAAATAATTATCGTGATGAAATATTGCAAACCGACGGAGTTATAAGCTCCTAACGAAAAATATAGCAATTGGTTTAAAAATACCGGGTAAAGTAATAATATAATCTCTATATCATTATAATTAGTTTGAAAATGTATTAGGATCATTGTCGGGAGTATTGGGTATAATGTTAATAGTAATGACTGAGTGGTAACGTTTAACAAATAAACGAACATACGTAAATGACAAACACACAAACCGGTGCATGACTTGATATGATAATGATGCTACTGATGATATGCAGACTACTCTAGTCTGTATGAAGTGTCCTTACTGATGATGCATGAATACGCAGCTAAACCTTACTGGTTACGCGAATTTGAATACCCGTAAACCTAGTTTACGTAATGATGAATGATGACAATGAATAGTGATTTTTCTCCGGGGGTGAATAGTATTTCATGAATAGTAAAATTTTGACGACTTCTCAGAATCTCAAACTGACTCCGAAAATGATGAATAGTAACCCATGAATAGTAATTTCCCGGGATGAATAGTGAAATTTTGAAGCTTGAAAAAGGACCTGAAATTACGGGTTGTGACAGACTCCACCCGTTAAAGGAATTCAGTCCCTGAATTCAGTTAATGTTGGTCTCCGGGGTGGAGTTGGTGAAAGATGTGGATGTTTGAGTCACATTGCGGTGATAAAAGATAAAACATCCATTAGATAGGGATTCGTAATAGTACATGAAGTTCATACGATAGAACTTAAAGTGAAACACAAAAGAAATACAACACCAGAGAGTTTAGGCTTTGGTTTATTTTTAAGGCAGAAGTTCTTGGTTCTTGAACATTGTTGTCGTCCTCCACGTCGTTGATGTGCTGACAATTCCCTCCTCTGATGACCTAGGCTCTACCACGAGCTATTCCACATTGGTTCCTGTTCCTATGATTTCCTTGTTTTGGACATTCATTCCTGTAATGTCCTATCTCTCCACAGCCAAAACATGTCACTAGAGGTTTCTGATTTTCGGCAATGATTGGAAACTGGCATTCCCTAGTCGCATGACCAATCTTCTTACAGTTGCCACATGGGTTAAGACAATGTCCAGGGTTATGATGATTTTGACACTTGTTGCATTTGGGTAGGGTACCTTGGTAACCTTTCTTTTCAGCTGAACCTGCAGCATAGGCCTTTGCGACTTCTTGCCTCTTTGGTTGTGGTTGAGTAGCATCGCCACTCTGATTGTTGTCCCAACTCCTCTTGTTGTTGTTGTTTCGGTAGTTGTGGGAGTTGTTGCTGTTGTTGTTGTTATTGTTATGGTCATTGTTGTTGTCAGCAGTTCCATTCTTTATCACCTGAGCCATAAGCTTCTGAGACATCCTGATTGCCTTGTCCAATGTTTGTGGGTCAAAAGAAATCACATCTCCGGGGATGCTGTGAGGTAGTCCACCAATGAAATTTTCTAGCAGCTGATCCGTCCGAAAACGGTCGTCTTTTATTTCTCTATCACACAAGTCAACCACTTGTGAATGGTCAACCGTAATAAATGATAAAAGGCAAACAGCCTCAGAACGAATGCTCGTGTGTAGTGTGTGAAACCAGGCAAGTGATCACCCGGATCGTTTCCCAACGAGATGTGAATGGAAAACTGTGAAAAGCTAGGATTAGAGTGACAGATGATTTAGATTGCTTTTGATTTTTGCTTTATTTAACAATTCTAAATAACAAATTAAAAACAGATATACACAGGAAAATTAAACGCAAATAAAATAAATTACAAACGCGTAACGGGACAGCTAAAATGGGACTAAAATTAAAATTTATGAAATTTAAAACCTAAAAATGTAAAATAACTTAAAACTTATTTAAAAACTTAAATTATATTTTTTATACTTTTTATTTAATTATTATTAATTATTTATTATTTAATTATTAATTAAACTAATTTAAATTATAAAAAATACTAAATGAACTAAGAAAATTCTAAAACTTTTTCTAAAAATATTATAAGATATTAAAAAGCTAAGAAAATTATAAAAATGAAAATTACTTAATTAAAATTTAAAAAGATAAATTCTATTAAATAGAAGCTATCACTATATTTCTATTTTTGATTTTCTTAAGGTCTAAAAATATTTTTATATTTTTCCTAGATTAAAAATGACAAAAGAAAATTATGAAAATTGGATTTATATTTTTCTGATTATTTTTCTATTTATTATGATTTAATTACTATTTTAAACTAATTAAAAGATTAAAAATATTAAAATTGTTCAGAAAATTATGAAAATTTACAGATAAATCTAAAATATTATTAAGAAGATAAGAAAAATGAAAGTGGGAACACAATAAGCCTGATAAGCACTTTTGGGCTAATAAGCAGTTGACAAATAAGCTAGAAATAAGCTAATGAGCACAAAAGTTAACCAACTGATCAGGACAAGCTAAATAGACTTAAATAAGCTTAAAACAACTTATTTCAGACAACCAATCCAACAAATAAGCACAATCAACACATTGGCTGTTGCAAAATTTGAAACAGAAAATGCAGAAAAAGGCTAGTTTGCAGGGCAATTTTAAGCTAACAAATAAGCACTGAGATACAATATTATGGGGGCAAAACTTAACCTATACTATGAGCTATATAAAAAACCTAAAAGCCCTATGACAACAACCCCAATTGAGGTCCAATTGAACCCAATATCAGATGCTCAGGCAACTCAGTATACACTGAGTTGCTGTGCAGAGTTGGGATTTGGTGTGCAGGCTTTGGCACAAGGTCTAGGCTAATGGGGCTTGGCTAAATGATCTATGTGGGACTCAAAGAAGCCAAAGGATGGGTCAGAACAAGCTTGGGTCAGCTTGTGGCTTGTTTGAGCTTCTCACACCCCAAAATCAACACAGACAACAAAAACTATGATTTTGTACTTAAGTAACTTTTTAAAACTTGAAATCAGCTTAAAATGGCTTATAAAAGCTTAACCAAAGTTGGCCTAATGACCAATCTACAGTGCAAGCTAAATTTGACTTAGCTTGACTGCTAAACCAAACAACCCTTTTGGATTGTCTGTTTTGATTTTTCAAAGGAATTATAAAATTTGACTAATGAACACTAATTATTATTGACTAATTAACTTATACTGACTATAATAAGCAACTTATAACAGGACAATAAGCAAATATTAAGCTATGCTAAGTTTGACTGTTTTTGACTTTTTAGAGTTTTTTTGAGTAAAACTAAGACACAAGCTATATTTATACTGATATTATTGATGAGATATGACTAGTAATAGATATAAAGCAATGAATGACAGAGATAAGCTTAGAAATAAGCTATAGCACAGTTACAATAATATTTAAGCAAAAACCAAATAAAAGCTTACAACTGAGAAGTAATGAAACAGAGAAAACTGATTAAGGACCAACTTGGCTTGTCACAACCAAGCTTAATACCCCATTCCAGCTTAATCACCCCAACTTATCAACCCAGAACAGCTTATTTTAGCTTCTTTGACTTTATTTGACTTTTCTTCAAATCTTGAAATAGAACAGGATTATACTAAAATAAACTCACCAAAAGCTATATTGAGCTGATGTGAGCTTATTTAAACAGATAATAAGCCATTACAAACAATATTTAAATTAAAAGGAACCACAGTAAAGCATGAAAATGTAAATTGACTGAAATTAAATGACAAGGTATAATAATTTAAGATCAAAATGACTGTAAAGATACTATATTGAAGACTGGAATGAAAATTACAATAAGGAAATGACAATTAATTAAAAACGATTTAAAATAAATTAACTACTACTGAATTATCTAATACATTGATCTATATATACAAAATACAATTGGGAAAACCCTAGCCGACTTCTCTGATCACTTCTACACCCTTTGATTAGCTTGAATTCATCTGAGCCACTCTTTTGGATTTTGGCGCCAAAATTGAGTTTAGTGGATTGAGCAGGTTTTTGCATTAAATGCAAATCAGGGAGGTGGAGAAGAAGCATTGAATGTTTCTTGTATTGTTAGGTGAGTTGGATTGGATGGGGAGTGGTTTAGCAGAGAAACCATGGGTAAGGTGGTATGGTTTGGTGGTTTGGCGGGTTTTCAAGGAAAGAGACGGGTCAAACATAAGTTTGACCCTGGGTTTAAACTAAAAAGGTGGGTCGGGTTGGGTGTTTAAGGAAGTTGGGCTTGGTTGGGCTGGGTTTAGTAAATAGGATGGGTTGGGTTTGTTTGTTTATTTATTTTGGGTTAAGGGTTTAGTTTGGATCCGGATTTAGTTTATAATTAAATCACAAGGACCAAAAGTGTAATATTTGGATTTTTGGGGGATTGAACCTGTAAATATCACAATGTTATCACAAGGACCAATTATGCCATTTAAGAATAGTACAAGGGTTATATTTGATAATTTTCACATTTTAAATACCCGAGGACTAAATTTGACATTTTTCAAAGTTGAGGGATCAAAGTTGTAAATATGCAATTTTTAACTTCAAAGGACTTTTCTAACAACTTATGAATCCCCAAGGACCTAAAATGATATTTGTACAAGTTTTTAGTGATCAGGGACTAGATTTGACAATTTTTAAAAGTTGAGGGACTGAAACTGCCAATTATGCAAACTTTGTTCGTTTTTCAATTGTTTTTAAACATTTTGCATCTGAAACATATAAAACACAATTCTGGGATAATTTCAGTATTTTGATGCATTTCTGAGTGTTTTTGGATGTTTTGGCAGTTCAGATTAGGTAAAAATGATGAGTATTTAGACACTCATCAGCAGCTTCTCATTATCGGGAACCATAGTTGGACATAGCATCGCCAACTCCTGAAACCTCCTGATATATGCCTTGATATCATCACCTGCTGTTACTAGCTCATAAAACTCTGTTTCCAACTTCTTTATTTCAGTGCGTGGACAGAACTTCTTAGTCAGCAACTTCTTGAATTCATCCCACGTAAGCTTGTGAGCATTTTCCATTCCCCTGGGTTTTGCATACGAATTCCACCATGACATAGCTTCCCCAACGAGTGTATGGGTAGCAAACTTTACCTTGTACTCCTCTGGACAGCTACACAGAAGAAACACATATTCAATCTTTTCGAACCAACGAATCATGGCAGTGGCCCCTGCAGTGCCCTTGAAATTTGGAGGATCTCCACTCTTGAAGTCCTTGTATGTACATTTACGTCCATTAGTTCCATTAGTAGTTGCTCCTGCAGCTTCTGCGGTTTCTGCCCGTGAAGCGGCTTCAGCAGCGCTGCAGCTACGGCAGCTCTTTCAGTCACCAGTGCTGCCTCTATACTGTCGGCAACCAGCTTCCTGATCTGGGCGGGTGTCATAGTAGTAGTAGCTCTCTTGGGTGGCATGATTCTTCCAAAACAAGAAAAGAAGAGTGATACATAAATAAGACGTTTCCTAAATGTAGGTGCTCTGGAGTGGCTTGTCATACAATGAAAATTGAAAGTTGCGTTATGATTATCTGGCTTGCTCCTAGACGGTGGTTCACGAGGTGATGTGGAGGTGAATATTCTTGCAACGATTGAGTATACACATATGAATGAAACCTTTAGAAATTGGGTAGGAATGCAACCCGGACATAATTCTATTATAACTATTCCCAGTATTGCAAAATTCATCTCTGAGTCGGATATAGGTGGTAAGCCTATGTCCCACTGTCCCGGGTCGAATATAGATGACCAGTCTATATTCCACCGAGGTTCAATGAATTTTGAAATACTCAACTCAGTTATACTAATACTATGTCCTTCGCATTTAAAGAACGTTTCAAAAGACTAAGGCAAGTGACCAAACTCGAGGTCGAATGATGAAACTACGCAAGGAAAGGCGTAACGCTGAGACGTGTATGATATGTGAGCATGTTTATATGGAAGACAATTATAGAAATCAACGAGAGTAATTGGGTATGAATGATTTGATAATAATACACAAATCTCATTAAATATGTCGGCAACAAACCACAAATGAGGCATCAGCTTGGCAGGCAGGCACGCGACGGTCATAGGGTTAAGTTTTTGTAAATGTAGCTATAGTCTAGGTTTTAAAATCACCCAGTTCTCTATAGCCAAGGCTCTGATACCAATCTGTCACACCACCAGAAATCGGGTCCAGCGGAAGCATACATGCCACTGGGGTGCAACTCAATTGGTATCACAACACAAGTGCAGAGAATGGTTTTCACCTCAATCATTTAGATTAAAATTGTTTAAAAAAAGTGTTGAATTTACATTGGTGAAAGTAGTGCGGAAATAGGCCATTAAAACAATTAAAACGGTCCCCAAATGAATATCAGAGTCCCTTATGACCATGCCATGCCCTGCCAAAAGCCTCCTGTAGCGTGCTATTGCTTAATACCTGAAAATACATGCTAAAAGTGTCAACACGAGGTTGGTGAGTTCATAGAGATTAGTGTAAAATGTAAAGCATTTGAATGAAGATTTTCCAGCAAAGGCATTGTAAATCCACCCAGTTCCAAGCCCCGCCCATACAAGACTTGCAACCTGTGTGTTTACAACCCACTGCCAAATAAGATCTGGTTTAAATGAACGTCAAATGATTTATGGACCACAAAATTTAATGTTAAGTGTGACAATGTCGCTATATAAAGGTAAGTGTGATAATGTTTCCATGACAATGTCGCCATCAGTCAATTCTGACAATGTCGCCATATAAACAATTCTGACAATGTCGCCTATGACAATGTTGCCATACAAATAGATCTGACAATGTCGCCATATATATATATATATATATATATATATATATATATATATATATATATATATATCTGACAATGTCGTCATATAACTAAAATAATACGTAATTAACAGTTCATAACATAGGCAATATGAAATAGCTTAATGTACTAGTGTCCATAATGAAATGATCAAGGGTGAACAATGTAAACACAAAATACTTCCGAGCAACGACTCAAGTATTTTAACCAATCAATAATGTTTGAAGGACAACTCACGTCTCAAGCAAAACAAACATGGAGTTTAAATGTAAAACGAGCATAGAGTTTAATGAAAAACGAGCATGTATTCTCCCCCAAAACAGTTACAAAACAAGTAAAAGGAGGGGCTATGAAACTCACCTGATGCAATGGCTACGATGACAAAAATGGATACACTAAAATGAGGCACGATCTTTAACCGCAACCTAATATGAATGATAGGATCTAATGTAAGCAATGACACAATGCAACACATGCAAATACGTATGTTAACGATACCACTCGTTAGTTTTGAAAATAACGTTTATCGTCGAAAAATACATTTTTGACGTCTCGTTAAGTTATAAACTACTTTTCGTGTAAATATGTTGAAATGGTACTCCACGATCCTCGTTTGTTGTTCTATAGTCAAATATAATGTTTTCGTCGCAAAATATCACTTTTCATAACTTGTGAAAATATGCCCACATGGCCTCGTAAAACTAGTCGTGAAATATTGTACGCTAAGTGTTAGTAAATAAGCTTGGCGTTTTTAGAAACCTCATATCTTTGTCTTGAATTCATATGTTTGTCATTTTGATCATACGCGTCGCAATCCATGAGAAAATAGGCTCTCAATGTGACGTAGTGCAAAAACTGTTTTTATACTTAGAAACACTTTTCTAATAGTGGCTGTCAAAAATAAATAGAGTTTGTCGGGTTTCAAACGTGTATATCTCGGTCGTTATAAGATCGTTTTCTACGTTCTTTATATCCACGGGTTCGTATTAGTATGAACTAACATATTTTCAGTAGGTCGGCTCCTTTAGATCACGTCTAACGCCTCGTTTTGTCCATTGAATTTCGTGTAACAGCACACAAAATTTTCAGAAATTAGTTTTCGTCGTCTAACTTTGAAAAATCATAACTTCCTCATCGTAAGTCGGTTTTTACTCATTCTTGCGGCCACGGTTTCGTTTTTGAAAGAAATTTCTAAATATGAAGGCCAAAATGTCTCAATGTTTACTGAAATTTCCAGATTTCCCGTTTTTGGACAGTAGCTTTATTTACTTGTTAAAAACACATTTTTCTAGTTCAAATCTTGTTTATACCACTTCCAATCAACACCACAAGTACTCTAATCCTACCATACACCTTCTTAAGGTGTCATGGGATCCTAAGCATCACCAACAATGGTGGGTTTTATAAGGATGTTACTAAAACTTGTAGATCTAGTGTTTATGAAGAAAATGAGTAAAGTGGTATATGTAACATACATTTTTGCATAACTAGATACCAATAACACTTGAAAATACCACAATATATAGATAAAATGAAAGTATGAAATGATCAAAAATTTCTTGAAGCTTACTTGATGGTTTGTGATGATTTGATGAGAAATATGTAAGAAACCTTGAGATTTAATCACAAAATCCTAACAAGGAGTGTAAATGAGCCTTGATTATGACTTGATCTTGGAAAAATTATGGATTATTGTTGTTGTTCTTGGTGTGGTCGATTCATAGGGAGGAAGAAGAGAGGGTTTTTGATGTTTTTAGCTAGTTGATTCTTGCTATCTATGTGTTTGTGAAATTAAATCAAAGAAATGTATTAATGGTGCATTAAATGAAAGATAGCTAATCAAGTGAAATGTGAAATTAGCGGTGCTAGGGGAGGGGCGGACATGGACAAGAAAATGAAGAGATTTGATGTGCAATTAAGGCTCTTGTCTCCAATTAATTAGAATTAGTTAGTTTAGTGCATACATTAGGTGTTATCGGGTACCGAGTTAACTAGAAATAAATTGTGACGATATAAAATAAAGTACGACGAAGTTGTAAAAATTGTAAAATCATATTCCTTGCAAGAATCGGGTGCTGAAATAATTATCGTGATGAAATATCGCAAACCAACGGAGTTATAAGCTCCTAACGGAAAATATAGCAATTGGTTTAAAAAGACCGGGTAAAGTAATAATATAATCTCTATATCATTATAATTAGTTTGAAAATGTATTAGGATCATTGTCGGGAGTATTGGGTATAATGTTAATAGTAATGACTGAGTGGTAACGTTTAACAAATAAACGAACATACGTAAATGACAAACACACAAACCCGTGCATGACTTAATATGATAATGATGCTACTAATGATATGCAGACTACTCTAGTCTGTATGAAGTGTCCTTACTGATGATGCATGAATACGCAGCTAAACCTTACTGGTTACGCGATTTTGAATACTCGTAAACCTAGTTTACGTAATGATGAATGATGACAATGAATAGTGATTTTTCTCCGTGGATAAATAGTGTTTCGTGAATAGTAAAATTTTGAAGACTTCTCAGAATCTCAAACTGACTCCGAAAATGATGAATAGTAACCTATGAATAGTAATTTCCCGGGATGAATAGTGAAATTTTGAAGCTTGAAAAAGGACCTGAAATTACGGGTTGTGACATTATGTGTGTCAGTCCCTAAGATACAACTTTTTCTGTGTATTCAACATGTTGATTGAACACATATCTAAGATATTATCTACCGTATATATTTGACTTTTATACAAATATCTTATACATACTTATCCATCCAGCAGTAGTATACGCGACACTTATCCACTCAGCAGTAGTATGAGTCACTCCAACAGCAGTATTCAACCAGCAGTACCTTCTTTGTACTAGCAGTACTAACTTATCAGTTAGTACTATTAGTTATAACTTGAACAGACTTCAAATATACACTAGCAGTTAGTACTGTTAGTGTATTCTTCTCAGCAGTACTAACCTTTAGAACATTTAGTTCCCAATACTAATCTTCAGAACATTTAATTCTCAACATTATGCCTTGTCAACGAGTATGATTATCATCACCTGAGGCATAATTCATCAACTAGAGATATCATGCATTGATCTATTTAGTATTTGGATAAAGGATGTTAAGCATTTATTATTTGTAATGAATTTAAGTACTTGGTACGTTTATTTCCGTTAATAATAAATTGTGTCCTATATTTACATGTTTAATCCGTGAATAATTTAGTTATTCTAAATCGTCCATTGTCAATTAATGATATGGGAATATCATTAAATTAAAACAAATCTGAGTTTTGGTATAATATACTTGAAAGTATATTGATGCGCTGACATCCCAAATTTACATAATATTCAATGAATTGAATATATGACTTATTCCAACAACATGATTGTACTTTATGGATCTTGTCATTAAGTAAATCATGAATAGTTATCCTTAGACTTGAGATACCAGATAACTGTCATGAATGTAGTGCATTTATGTGGAACAATTTAACGCTATACGTAACTAGTAGTCATAAGGATTGTTTTCGGAAGTGTTACAAAGTTCATGGGTTTTGCTTGTAGTCAAGATAAAATTTGTTCCTTCAAATTTATTTGGAGTTTAATACTTCTGGGCCCCTCGTAGGGTTGACAAGATGTTTGTGTGGCCACGCCCAAGATCTCTCCTGAATATGTTCAGAAGATTTGGTAATCTTCCTCAATCACAAACAATGAGAAACAGAATAGTTAAATAAAGAATGACTTAGATCCATATATTTATTTAACGTGGTATTAGTGACAAAAGGATAATAATAATGATGAATCATTAAAGGTTTTTCCAGGAGACCTCACTCGAGTTATACTAGAGGCATCGAAGTATTGCTAGACGCTAACCGATGTGATTACACTTTTAAAATATGTCCAAGTGGGAGCTGTTAGTTTTGTGGACATAATTTAGTAGTCGTATGTTAGGATCGAACTCGAGACCACGGGATTGCACACTTTACGTATGAGAATTAAAGAATAATAATTATATATAAAAAGCTATATTTAATTATTTATTACACAAATATGTAACGACCATTAGTATTTAACGGATAATGACTAACGACCGTTAACTAATAAAAGGAAAAAATTATAGAGTAAATAATTGGAAAGTCGAGAAGGTTCCGGATCCCTCTTTGGGATGCTTGGCCGATCGGTGGGGGATTGGGCTTGCCCAATCCTACACCAACTTGTCATCCAAGTTACTTACACTATATAGACAAATCAAGGGTCATTGGTTTTACATCTCTTGTACACACAATTATCCCTAAAATTATTTTCTTGTTTTCTTTCTTTTGGGTCGATCGAAACAAACACCCTCTTAGGGATTCGATCGATTTTTTTGATCAAAACAAAGTGTTTGGTTTTTATTTGTGTTAGTTTACTAGCATAACTTTAATTCGTTATAGTACGTGTGTACAAGAACATGGTACAATCAAACTATTGATTGTATCTTGGATTGAATTACAAAACGGTAAGGGCTAATTCTTATAATCCACATAAACCCTAATTAGGGTTTATCTTGTTGATTATTGAAGAATTGATTCTTGTTTGGCTAGAAAAAAAAAAGGTACGCATACTTTTAATTTGGCTAATTAATTTACATGTTATATGATCTACTCGCTTCCGCATGTTTACTTTGATGTTATTGTTTAATTATGATTGTCATGTATTAAAATTCCAACAGTTTTAATGGTGATTATTCTACAGGAAAATATGAGCGGTTGTGTACAGGAAAAAAAGTCTTGCATGCAATATTTACTTTGTTTTTGGTTTTGCTAAGATAAAGCCATGTGTTTAGATACACACTGTGAGTAACAGAGCTAGCTATTTTGAGAAAACATATAAAAACCGATTAAGGTTTGTTTCGTTGAAGTCGTTATTGAATCTTTTTCTTGATCATTTATTGTATCATGTTTTTAAAGTGATCATGGTTGGATTTTTAGTTTGCATCCACCACGGTCGAAGGCACCCGAGCGCGTCTTACGGGTTGGCACAGGTTGCAATTGCTTAATTTCAAGTCAAAGAATAATCATATCAAGGATGTCAGGAAACGCTTTGTAAGTATAAGCTGAGAACATGCAATTCCAAACACCCCTTAAGTGTTCAGATTTATGTTAACATTTTGATTTTTTAATAACTAAATAATTTTTCGTGTTAATCGAATTCTAATTATTTAAGAATTAAAATGGTGATGAGATAATGGAATTGGTTTTGCTGCGATTACTCTGAAACTGATAAAGAAAAATGATTTTTATTGACCTGTGAATAGTGATGTGGTTGATATCAAGTTCGCAATAGATGAAACTGATTATTAATTATTTTTAAGCACAATGCCAAACACCCCCCAGATATGTTTAGGTACCGAACTGAAAAATGTTACAGAGTGCAAATTTGTTTGCTGGAAACAAACTAGATGTGGCATGATGGGTGTGCTCAGGTTGGTTGGGTAATAATGTTTTGCAAACTGGTCGGGTTTGGGTATAATGGGTTTGACATTGGTTTTATCCTTCAGGGTGAATAAACCTTATTTACCTGTTTCCGCGGCCTGTGGAAGATGTTTCTGTACACTCAACGTGGTTTTTACGTAATGCAAAGTTTTCAAGGTATAAGTTTTAATTGTGACTACAGTAGATTGGTTTAGAAAATATAAGTTGCATATGCCATAAATTAAATTAATCCTTTGGCCAATATGAGAATCTTGGCAAACGGGTAAAATAAAATAAAAGTTGACTTGAAAGGAAAACGAGTGAAATAGATCGAGATTTGCAGAAGTAATTTAAATCACTTTTAAATCGCAATGCCAAACACCACCTTATCTCGTAATTCATTTCCAGATTTCCACAACAGTAGTGAAAATGCAAGCCGATTGCCAAGTTTTTTCATTAGTTATGCATTTACTTTAGTACTTGCTTGCACAGGCCACATTGCTCTAAGTGCAACCCTAAGCAACTGATGAACTCAAATAAGTACATTTTATTACTATCATTTATCCTATTAATTTGACTTGTTTTACTATATTATGTATGAGGATTGATACTTAATCGTTTACTTTTGTAATTCTCAGGTAAAAACAAGCATTTGGTGAAACTTGGCGATTTTGGACTAATTATGGAGCAAAACGTGCATAAAGTGAAGAGTCTACTGAAATGGACAAGATCAAGTCAATTCTGCTCAAGATGCGCCGCATCTCAGTCACGACATGCGCCGCATCTCTATCAAGATATCACCAGATACGATCCAAGATACAAGAGGACATGCGCCGCATCTAATCATGGAGTTACGCCGCATCTTATGGCGGTGTACGAATATTCCTGAATATTATAATCTTGGACCCCACGCGAAGTTAAGTACATGTGCCGCATCTACTCCTTAGATGCGCCGCATCTTCCCTCAGACAGAAACTATAAATACCCCAAGACCAGACGAATTTCGTACGCAATATATTATAACCTAAGTCCGAACAGGAGAAACCAAGGACGAATTCAGTCAAGGAGGCAGCACAAGACACACCCAAATCAAGGATACAAGAGCTGTAAGAAGGTGCTGCATGTGTTTAATTCATTAAGTAGTTTTGTTTTATTGTGTTAGCAAACTTTAATTCATCAGGATTGGTGGCTTGTGTAATGTGACAACGAAAGATTGCACTCCCTTTAATACTTGCTTTCCCATCAATTAAAGTTTATATGTTGATGTCTTTGGTTACTACTTATTAGTGCATTGATAACCTCTGTGTTTATTAGTGGCTTGCGGGCATTTGACTGCGGGACATAATGTGGCTCCCACGGTTATTACTAAATTGATCACTTAGGAATAACTTTTAGACATAAGTAATCATTAAGGGTTTACTCGCCGATAAGAATAGGACCAACGAGAAAGGGTTAACTACATACACTTCATATAAAGCTATCAATAAAACAAGTGACAATCTACTTAATCATAAGGACAGCCCTCTTATTGTCTCAAGTATTTATCTGTGTACGTGTGTGCTACTTGCTGATTCGTGCCTATTGGTTTATTTTATTATTTAATTGCAAACAAATCGTGCCAGTCTCTCAGGCTGAAACCCCCTTGCGTTAGGATATTAAAATACTGATTAGAATAACGAGATAATACGTTCCACTCTTAGTGATCGACACTCTACTTACCATTATATTCATACTGACCGGGTACACTGCTCGTTAAGTGTGTGTGCTATTGATAAGTCGGCTAAATATAAATTTAAAACTTGAGTAGGCATTAAAACTGCTAAAACTATACTACAACACGCATACGCATCAAGTTTTTGGCGCCGCTGCCGGGGAGTGAATTGTTATTATCTGTTAATTTGATTAGTATTTTAATTAGGATTTTCTTTTATTAGATTAATTGCATCATTGTATTATTTTGCATATTTGTTGTACTGTGTGTTATTTGTTTTGTGTTATTTGTTGCTTTTATTTTTGTTTTTATTTATTTTTGTTTGTGTGTTTTTATTTTTTGTTTTTATTTTTCGTATTTTTCTGTTCTGCTATCGTTGTACTGTGCTAAATCAAACGATACGGCGCATCTGATCTCTCAGATACGGCGTATTGCGTTTAATTTTTAAAAATACAACGCGTTTAATTAATTCGATACGACGCATCTTTTCCCCAAGATACGGCGTATCTGTTTTTAATACGAAATTTTTTTTAAGCGATAAAGTAATACGACGCATCTGCTTTTGCAAATACGGCGTATCTGTTTTTGATAAAAAAAAAAAAAAAAAAATTTTTTTTAAACGTTAACGCCATACGACGCATCTGCTTTCGTAGATACGGCGTATCTACTATTTTAATTAAAAACAGTTTGCGAATTATTAAACAGATACGACGCATCGATCTATATCGATACGGCGCATCTTTCTGAATCAAAAATCGATATTTATTTTTAAACGAACGAAAATACGGCGCATTAACTTTCGTTAATACGACGCATTTAATTTTAATTAGATAAGCTGATTTTTGATTAATTAATTCGATACGGCGCATTCATAAATTCTAAAGCGGCGTATCTATTTTCTGAATAAAGTCTGATTAAATTTTAACGATTATAAGATACGGCGTATCCAACTTTTAGGATACGACGCATCTACAGCAGATATCAGAAGCTTTTATTTTACTTTGATCGTTTCACCCTTCTTTTGCACGAGTAAGTTTTATTTCAGGAAGATGGACGATTCGGATATTACAATGGAAGAATATATCAAGCTTATAGAGGAAAGAGCCTTGAGCAATAATCAGATGTATGATTGGAAAAGAGCAAGATATGGTGCACAAGTCATTGAGATGAAAGAAATCACTATGGAAGAATACTTGATTTTAGGGCATGAAAAGTCAAGGAAAGAAAGAAACAAATTGCCATTTCAACACACTTGGTGTATGTCAAATGATGATGAAGAAGATTCATATACAGTGAAACCAATTCCGGCAATTGTTATTGATAGTACTTTTTCTCCGGAGATTGCACAAGATGATGTGTATACGGAACCTTACGTTGAAGAATATTCTGCAATCGTATTACCACCATTAGACAATCTATCGAATGAAGATGAAAAGTATTCTAATTTTGATTTCGAACCATTTGACGCCATAGTTTATGATGACACACCTCAACCAGATTTTGACCCAACGAGGGATTTTGAAGAAGTCTGGGATTACTTAATAAAGGATGAAATTTGGGACGATGCTGAAATTGCAAGACCACTAGTTGAAGATAGAGATTCACAAGACGAATTGGAGTCACTTACAACACAAAGTGGTACAAATTTATTTAATATTATTAATCCCGTTATTAATAATCTTGCTAGTTTTCCTAAACAGGTTGCAAAACAAAAAGATGATGAGGTGCAATTTATTACACTACCTATTGAAGCACCTGTGATCAACCCGTATTTGGTGGAGCTCGAAGAAGAATTTGGTGATGAGCTCTTGAACATTGCTATGATTGATGAAGATGATAATTTCGACCCTATGAAGGTTGTTGAGGAACTCGAACTTTTACTTGCTAAAGATCCTTTCTCATTTTCTTCGGAATTCAAGGGACGCCTTACTACCAAAGAGACTAACCAAGAAGAAAGGAGACTCATTTTTTCTCAACATACTACTCTTTCAGATGAAGTGGTCAAGTCATCCAATTTATCAACCAAACCGGGTATGAATAGGGAAGATGTAGATATAGTGCCAAGGTATGATCTTTATTTATTTCTTCCATTTTTAATAGCAAATTTACACTCTTTTCGTGTTTATTGCTACTATCATCCGCACTTTATCCCAAGTGGGGGGAACAACACCCTGTTACACAGTAAATAAGGGTGGAGTCAGGCTCGTGACTCGAACAAAAACAAGCGCTTCGTGGGAGGCAACCCATGCTTATCTTTTATTTTATTTTCTGTTCTGTGTCGAGTCAGTCAGGCCCGCATGAAGATACGGCGCATCTCCATCCTGAGATGCGACGCATCTCCTGCAATGGTCATATCTTATTTTAATTTTTTCTGCATTTTTATTTTCGACTTTAAAACTTTTTATCAGTTTATTTTTAATGCGGCGCATCCCTGGTTAAGGATGCGGCGCATCTATTATTCTGATCCGTA
This sequence comes from Artemisia tridentata subsp. tridentata, assembly GCA_021014915.2. Lineage (NCBI taxonomy): Eukaryota > Viridiplantae > Streptophyta > Magnoliopsida > Asterales > Asteraceae > Artemisia > Artemisia tridentata. Next base: position 416,807,764 of record CP139507.1, on the reverse strand, counting down.
TTTATTCCAGGCTCGATACGGCGTATCTTCTTCCATAAGATACGGCGCATCGACTGACCTGATGATTTTCAGTTTTAATTTTTAAGTTTTATTTTTCCTAACTACTAATGTATTATGCAAGTTTGAACCTTTCTTATCTTAGGTGTGTTTTAAAGTGTTGGTGGTATTTTAGTTTCCTGGATTTCCTGTGGATACATAAAGTATGAAGCTTTAAACGTTCTAATCCACAAGAATGAAGATTTTTGCTCTTTCACTAATGGAGGATCATACCGAGCAAATCTCAGGGGAGTTTTTCTGTTCTAATTCTTTTATTTTCTAGTTTTTAACCTTTTATACAAACAACGAGGACGTTGTTTAACTTAAGTGGGGGGATTGGAGAATTAGAACACTTAACATTTACTTGTCCTAAACTTTTTCAAAAATTATGCTTAAACTGTGCTTAATATATCAAACTTAAAAATTTTTTTAGCATGTTTTTGTTTAAGATCTAAGTTGCATAGCTGCACACATGACGTTATTTTCAAAAATTATGATTTTTCAAAATTCACAAATCTATGAGTGTGCCGGTGACTTGTAAACTTTAGAACTTGGCTTGTATACTATTCGAGACCACCATAATAAGTATTATTTATATAATTGGAATGACTTGTCTAAATTGGTAAAATTCTAGGATTACACCCAAATAGCTATTATATGTTATGTGTTATTAGCTAACTACACTGGTTAGTTAACCCCCGTATAACCCTTTTGTTACTCTCATTTTTAGAGTAAGATACCCCTAGAAAAACCCTCAGAGCCATTCCTTTCGTTTCTTACACCTATGTTTAAAATGTTTCGTTACACCCTTACACCTTAGCCTACCCTGTAGATTAAAATCCGTGGTTTGGTTAATTGCTATAGGCAAAGTGTGTTTCCTTACATTACCTGTGTTCGCGTGCGTAATTCATTATCTTTGGTTAGGTCGGGAAATTGCACAATGCAATTGGAGTGAAAGTAAATATTGTATATCTTTGAGTTTATTTTTCGTGTGTTTACTACTTTCACTATTACCGTTATTTCTGAAGTATGAAAAGTATGGAAAAATTATCCAGAATTATCATTATAGTGATGTGGTGAAATTTTACACATCTATCTTTATGTTTAAAAAAAAAAAAAAAAAAAAAATATCGAAAAAATAAGAAAAGAAAAAGAAAGAAAGAAAAGTTGGAGGTTTGTTTCAACCAACGATGTAAAGTTATGTAAGTGGTCGATATCACCACTATTTGTTGTACTATATCTATGGATTGAATGGGAATTGGAAGTTATGGGAACGCCAATTAAGGTTTATTCTTTGATTAAGATCTTGTTGAGTATAATTCGTGTCTACCTAAAGCGTGTGTTTCAAGTATTAAAGCGTGAGTTATTCAATGATATGAGTCTTATTCATGGGATGGTTGGGATAGTGATTAACCACACTTAGGATTTTAATTTATTTGTTTTGTTTATTTTTTATTTTTTTACACCAATTTATATCCCAAATGTTATCCATACCCTATTCTTTATCCAACCAAACCTTTGATTTATTGAGATTAGGGATTTGAGCAATCTTAAGTATCGTAGTCGTGGATTCGGCTATGTATTTATGATTTTGTCGCCCTTTTTGATATATTATTATTGGTGAAGTTTGGACCTATCTTTAGCCTATTCGAGTTAAGGATTTGAGCAATTGCAAGTATCGTGTTCGTGGATTCGATCATGTATTTGTGATTTTGTCGCCTTTTCTAGAATTTGAGATCGATAGTGATTAAGAATAATTAACCCTTAAGCCTAAAAACCCTTTTTACCGCTTTAGACTTGTTATTCCTTAGCTTTAGTGGTGGAGATGTGTATACTTGCCAAGCTTATGATAGAATATTCGTCACGACTGGACAGTTAAACGATTAGATTTGCTTTTATCGAATATTTTATTTTACTTCTAATTCGTTAAGTGTTTAGTTGTGTGATTATGAAATAAACGAATACATGCTTTAATATAAAAATAAATCCTAACATCTTTTAGGATACATTTTCATAAAAGAAATTCTAAGGTTTACTTGGGGACAAGTAAAGTTCAAGTGGGGGGATATTTGATGAACTCAAATAAGTACATTTTATTACTATCATTTATCCTATTAATTTGACTTGTTTTACTATATTATGTATGAGGATTGGTACTTAATCGTTTACTTTTGTAATTCTCAGGTAAAAACAAGCATTTGGTGAAACTTGGCGATTTTGGACTAATTATGGAGCAAAACGTGCATAAAGTGAAGAGTCTACTGAAATGGACAAGATCAAGTCAATTCTGCTCAAGATGCGCCGCATCTCAGTCACGACATGCGCCGCATCTCTATCAAGATATCACCAGATACGATCCAAGATACAAGAGGACATGCGCCGCATCTAATCATGGAGTTACGCCGCATCTTATGGCGGTTTACGAATATTCCTGAATATTATAATCTTGGACCCCACGCGAAGTTAAGTACATGTGCCGCATCTACTCCTTAGATGCGCCGCATCTTCCCTCAGACAGAAACTATAAATACCCCAAGACCAGACGAATTTCGTACGCAATATATTATAACCTAAGTCCGAACAGGAGAAACCAAGGACGAATTCAGTCAAGGAGGCAGCACAAGACACACCCAAATCAAGGATACAAGAGCTGTAAGAAGGTGCTGCATGTGTTTAATTCATTAAGTAGTTTTGTTTTATTGTGTTAGCAAACTTTAATTCATCAGGATTGGTGGCTTGTGTAATGTGACAACGAAAGATTGCACTCCCTTTAATACTTGCTTTCCCATCAATTAAAGTTTATATGTTGATGTCTTTGGTTACTACTTATTAGTGCATTGATAACCTCTGTGTTTATTAGTGGCTTGCGGGCATTTGACTGCGGGACATAATGTGGCTCCCACGGTTATTACTAAATTGATCACTTAGGAATAACTTTTAGACATAAGTAATCATTAAGGGTTTACTCGCCGATAAGAATAGGACCAACGAGAAAGGGTTAACTACATACACTTCATATAAAGCTATCAATAAAACAAGTGACAATCTACTTAATCATAAGGACAGCCCTCTTATTGTCTCAAGTATTTATCTGTGTACGTGTGTGCTACTTGCTGATTCGTGCCTATTGGTTTATTTTATTATTTAATTGCAAACAAATCGTGCCAGTCTCTCAGGCTGAAACCCCCTTGCATTAGGATATTAAAATACTGATTAGAATAACGAGATAATACGTTCCACTCTTAGTGATCGACACTCTACTTACCATTATATTCATACTGACCGGGTACACTGCTCGTTAAGTGTGTGTGCTATTGATAAGTCGGCTAAATATAAATTTAAAACTTGAGTAGGCATTAAAACTGCTAAAACTATACTACGACACGCATACGCATCACATTGCTCTAAGTGCAACCCTAAGCAACTGTGGCACTGATTGTTGTTTGATTCCCGAAAATGAGTTTTATATTGAAGGCAAGGGTCGTCTCTTTGAGTTTCTTGGTAGTCGATTAAAGTAAAATGATAGATCACAAAAACACCAGGAAAGTCTCGAATTGCAGATAACTTTTCTCATTTCATTGAAGCATTAGTTTATTCAGTCGAGTACCCCCGATCAAAACTAAGAATATAATAACTAAATACGCATAACACTTGCAAAACCATCATTATTTATGTTGTTCAAGCAAAAATTATAAACGGTTATTGGGGATACAACCTTAATACCAACAATCATGCTCACGTCTACAAAATCAAAGTGAGAGGCCATCACTTTGGTTTCTTGCAGTACTGTTTTTACTATTTAGCACCAACAATAAGCAAGTCTATAACCTTTTTAAATCCTTTAAATTTAAGAAAATACGAAGTTTTTAATTCTTATGTCATGAGCAGGTTGGATCTTATTTATGGCCACCCTTTATCCCTTTGATAGTAAGCATTCATTTACAGCTTACTTGCTTACTCTAAGTTATTCAAAAAGCATTGAGAATGACTTATTATGTAACACCCCAACCCGAAAAGGGTCAAAATGCCACATTATGATGTCAATCAGAACATATAAACGCAAGCAGAAGACTTATAAACATAATAATTACAAAGGTATTCTAAGATAATAATAAAATACTAACTCTAAACATGATGAGTTCCCAAAACTGAAGTACAAAACTAAACTAAATTTAACTGAAGCTATGTCCAAGTCTAATCCAGAAGCAAATGGGTATCTATCGTCAGGGTGGTCCACTAAGAGCTCCTATGCACTCTTCTCTCAATCCTAGCTTCCAACCCAAAACCTGCCGCATGAAAAGAAATGCGGCTGAGCTTAAAAAGCCCAGTGAACAGATATAAACAAAACGAATAATCAAACATATATAAGTATAGGGAAAAGGAACATAAGCTCCTGCTGAACGAATATCATCTGCCAAACGAATAAGAGATCAAGGATCAACTGAACAAAATGTCATATACCATAAGAAGCAAATCATAGCGAAACATAAGGAGATCATAATGAAGTCAAAGGAATCAAACAGAGAATAATAATCATATAACATAATAGAACAGAAATGCCCACAAGCTCAGAAAGCATGCCACATGCTTAGTCACATAATCACATCATATCATATCCATATATCAGTCAAATCATAAGTTGTACAAGTAAGGGAGACCTCTCAAGTACCAAATGGAGTAGCTAGCTCCCAGAAGTGAAATGGGGTGCATGGCACGCACCAACCAATCACTAATCATATCCAGAACAGAACATAACAGAATATAGGATGCATCCATACGCCCCCTGCAAAACAAATCATATATATACACCTGCTCATGACAGGCATATACACATATCATAATGGCCAATGTGCACAAATATCATAACATAACAGAAGGGGACGCCGTGGATCAATCACACCTCCACAGAAAGTGTCATGCCATTGGTGCCTTAATGACATGGCCATGGTACCTCCATGGCTAGGGATACAGATACAGAAGCTTGGGCAACAGAACAGAACAAGCAAAGTAAAGCAAGCAAAGCTATCCATAATCATAACAGAGCTACTATAGCATAATCAATCAGGGCATATCAATAGAATAGGATCTCATATCAATGAGATAATATACAGATCATCATAACAGAATGGATAGCAAACAGAATCATATCAAATGATAATATCAAACGGATCACCCCAACCCGACAAGGGTTAAAATGCCACATTATGGTGTCAATCAAAACATATAAACGCAAGCGGAAGACTTATAAACATAATAATTACAAAGGTATTCTAAGATAATAATAAAATACTAACTCTAAACATGATGAGTTCCCAAAACTGAAGTACAAAACCAAAATAAATTTAACTGAAGCTATGTCCAAGTCTAATCCAGAAACAAATGGGTATCTATCGTCAGGGTGGTCCACTAAAAGCTCCTATGCACTCTTCCCTTAATCCCAGCTTCCAACCTAAAACCTGCCGCAGGAAAATAAATGCGGCTGAGCTTAAAAAGCCCAGTGAACAAATATAAACAAAACGAATAATAGAACATATATAAGTATATGGAAAAGGAACATAAGCTCCTACTGAACGAATATCATTTGCCAAACGAATAAGAGATCAAGGATCAACTGAATAAAATGTCATATACCATAAGAAGCAAATCATAGCGAAACATAAGGAGATCATAATGTAGTCAAATGAATCAAACAGAGAATAATAATCATATAACATAACAGAACAGAAATGCCCAAGAGCTTAGAAAGCATGCCACATGCTTAGTCACATAATCACATCATATCATATCCATATATCTGTCAAATCATAAGTTGTACAAAGAGGGGAGACCTCTCAAGTACCAAATGGAGTTGCTAGCTCCCAGAAGTGAAATGGCGTGTATGACACGCACCAACCAATCACTAATCATATCCAAAAATAGAACAGAACATAATCTAGGATGCATCCATAAGCCCTCTGCAAAACAAATCATATATGTACACCTGCTCATGACAGGCATATACACATATCATAATGGCCAATATGCACAAATATCATAACATAACAAAAGGGGACGCCGTGGATCAATCACACCTCCACAGAAAGTGTCATGCCATTGGTGCCTCAATGACATGGCCATGGTACCTCAATGGCTAGGGATATAGATACCGAAGCTCAAGCAACAGAACAGAACAAGCAAAGTAAAGCATGCAAAGCTATCCATAATCATAACAGAGCTACTATAGCATAATCAATCTGGGCATATCAATGAGATAATGTACAGATCATCATAACATAATGGATAGCAAACATAATCATATCAAATGATAATATTAAACGGATCATACCAACGAATCATATCAACGCAAATGAATCAAGTCAAAGATCGAAAAGTCATGAGATCAGAACCCTTATTGAGAAAGGGTAGAATATCCGTACCTTATGTGCACTGGAAGAAAACAAATGGATGAGCACAAACAAATACGAGTTACTCCATCTTCAATGAATCTACACAAGTTATGATCATATATTACTTATAAGCTCATATTATCAGTTGATTACCGGTTTAGTACTTGTAATTATCCAGATTACATAATTAGGATTTCTTTCAGTTTTTAGAAACCTTTCATTTTTAGTAACTTTCCAAATTTAATAACTTTCCGAATTAAGTAACTTTCATAAATTAGGGTTACAAATGACAATTTTCATAGTTTAGGGTTTATTGTGACAATTTTCAAAGCTTAGTGTTTGAAGTGTAAATTAATTTCATAAATGACCAAACTTAGGATTTAAAGTGTAATTTACCAAGGTTTAGGGTTAATTTTGTTAAATGAGTATTAGGACTTATATTATTACTGAATTAGAACTCAGAACGAAGCTCAATTCATTTCTATAACTCTTAATGATTTCGGATTACCGAAACAAATTTGGGACGCCAAACCTTCAAACTTGATATAACCAACGTACACGCATTTAACACATTGTCGACAAAAACGTATACAAATTATTCGACTTCACATCAACACCAAGACCCTTTTTACACAATACTTAACGAGACACATACACCCCTTTCCACCCTAAAATCAAAATGAGAACCTATCCATACAATCCCCTTCTCGACATACATTTAATGAGACCAAACAAATTTCCAACGTAACCACCTATTAACTCACGCCCAAACACACAACTCGACATCCAATCTTAACGAGACATAAACATAACCACACCCTTAACCTCGTAAATAAATGTTTACATCCCTCTTTTAATCCGATCCCAACATTTTGTATACATATGTTTTAGACTTTGTATGACCCACCAAAGCTCACACACAAGCACACCTTTAGACAGCCAACAAAACGAGACCAACTCATAGATTAACGAGTCCAAAACAACCCAACACTTAACCACTCTTAATCTAATAACACTCTCTTCTTTTATAGTTTAGTATGTCGTGAAATACACCTTTTTGCATCCTTTCTAAAACACCTACACACGTTACACATTTACTCACGTGATTCAACATATATTAACTCAAACATTGTAACCACCCGTAATTTTCCGAATATATTTTTACTCGAGACTTTCCCTGTTTCTCATAAACGGATCATTTCTGAATTTTTTTTTGTTTGAAAACGTAAAGTTATCTCACGAAACGTGAAATTCGTACACAACGCGTACTTGCACAACCGACGATTTGTTTTGATTATTTTATTATTCGTGAGAAACGAGACGTACGAATAGTCGTTCTTAATGGAAAAACGATTTTAAAATTAATGGAATAACTTTCAGATGCTCGGGAAATATTTACAACACGATTTATTGGTCTCGTTGGCATTTCGTTAAAAATATGAAGAAATATACATTTTCAGTCCCTGAGGGCGCGCTAGGGTTTGCCACTAGTCCCAAGGGAGCCCTATATATACTAAGTTATAATCACTCTAGGGTTTCACCATTTCTTCTCCACATTCCAGCCGCTCCTCTCCCTCTCTCCTCTCTATCTTTTCCGACCATAAATCCGGTCACCACCAGCTCACCGCCGGTCACCACCTCTCACCGCCACCACCATTTTAATCCTCTCATCATTTCCATCATTGTGATGTACTCCACGCGCCTTCTCCAACACTGCTGCTGCGTTTCACCTATTTCCTTCTTTCTCGGTAACTTAAGGTTTTCCGGCAATACTTCTGGCGACTCAAGCTCCTGCCGACACCACTGCTATCGCCGCTTGCAATCTCTCTCTTTCTCGACTTGGTAAACCGAGAAGCCGTCTTTATTTTTATTATTATTACCGATTATGTTGTGATTGTTAATGTTTTCGTGGAATGTAAACGGATTGAAACATGGATTAAAATACGGATTAAAAACTTGTTAATAAGGAATCGTGTGGTAAGAAATCACTTGAGTCATCTGTTTGAGTTGGGTTTATTCTCGGGTCGGGTCAAACCCGATGGTTACGGTCAGATTTATCTTGGTTTAAACCTGTGAATACGTGTGTGATTAATATCGAGGGTTTGTTGTTATAGTCTCGGTTTGATGTTAAAACCTGATTAAGGTGTTGTTTGATTTCCTGTGGTCACGGGTTGAATATATAACCCAGGTATAATACTCGGTTTGATATTTAGATTCAATGGTTTATCTATTTTGGTCTCGGTAAGGGTGTGAGCTTGATGGTTCAGTTCGGATTAAGACGCCACTAGGGCGTCAAGTTTTTGTTCTCTATTTGGTCGACATGGGGTGAGCCGAGACCATGGATGGTCTCGGTAATACTAGTATCTTGATTTTTATCTTCTGAGATGGTTATGGTGCGTTTGGTTGTTTAAAAATGGGCCTAGCCCAAGTGATTTAAGGGAAATAAAAGTATGAAATGGGGTTGTCTGTTTAACATGGGCCAAGGCCTAATGAGGATTGTTTGCTTAAAAGGCTCACAAGCCCATAAGCCTAAAATATAAAAAGAATGTTTGTTTAAAATTGGTTGGTGACACATTAGTACGTTTCGGGTAATATTTGGAATTGTGAATTGAATGTGGATGATACATATAACGGACACACAATAAGGAAATAATGTCTAACAACTAACGAATACTTTTTATTAACTTTCCTACTAAACTGTTTTGAGAAAATTGATTTATTTAAGTCAAGGCGATTTGAGAAAACTAGTTTTATTAGTTAAACTCATTTTTATTATAAAACGATTATGTTTTATACAAATTATTTGGGGATAACTGGGTAAATGCCGAAACGTACAAACTGAATTATTTGCTTGAGGTGTTTGTTTGTCTTTAACTTCTAGAGTTGTCTTCCTTGGTTTGAGTTCTCGTTAGTATTCTCTCGACTACGTAGATGTCTATTCTTTTCGGCGTGAGTTGTCTGTCGAGTCTATGTCTTCTTACCACACCGCACGAAACGTTGAAACTAAGCTTTTGATAAGTTTTGAAAACCAAGTAATCCACGAAAACTACGACACGCTGTCTTTTATAGACTTTATTATTTTGCGAGACGTATTTTGAGATAATCGTATACGTATTAGGTTGTGCCGATCCTAGACCGTTGTGTACCGCCGTGCTTGTACCGCCGTGTACTGTCGTGTCGTACGTCTTGAGATTGTTTGGTTTTGCTCCTCGATGCCAGTTGTGTCAGTTGTGATCTTGCATTGCTGTGACTAAGGTGAGTTCATGGCCCCTACTTTTACCGGTTTTCTAACTATTTTTGGGGGAGAATACATGCTCATTTCTACTTAAACTCAATACTGGTTTTATTGAAACGTGATTTGTTTTCTCCAACATACTGTTTGGCTGATATATCTGACCTGGTTAATTGAATGCAATATGTGCTTACTTGTTATTTGATATGGCTTGAAACTGTTATGATACTGTTACGCGAGCTGGCTATGGTTATTATACACGCGGGCTCCTTGTGCCTTAGCAATAACGCGGGCTCCTTGTGCCTTAGCAATAACGCGGGCTCCTTGTGCCTTAGCATCAACATTGGCTCCTGTGCCTACTGATTACTATAGTGTGCACCTATAGGGAACTGTTTCTGTGATTTGACTTTTGTGACTTAGCCAGCGTAACAGTTAATCTTGCATGACACTATATGAGTATAGTACTTGAATGAATGATTTTGGTTGGAGATGTTTGACTATGATATTATTTGCGGATTTGGTTCTGGAACTATAACTTAGGCAGTGTTAGCCTACGTTGGACTTGACTTGTTTATGAACGATGATTTTGAACTCGAAAACCTTTTGGTTCAACCAAACTGTTTTAAACTAAAACCTATGAACTCACCAGCGTAAGCTGACCCTTTTAGCATGTATTTTCAAGTGTTAGACTATAGCTTATCTCTGGAGGCGCTTGGCAAGGGGCATGGTCATAGACGACTCTGATATTTATATTTGGGACCGCTTTACTTATTTTATGGGCCTGTTTCCGCACTACTTTTGAATAATGTAAATTTAACTCTTTTGTTAATGAATTTTATTCTAAACGGTTGAGGTAAAAACCGTTCTTTGTACCTTGTGTTGTGATACCAATTAAGTAGCACCCAAGTGACATGTATGCTTCCGCTAGACCCAATTTTCGGGGTGTTACAGATTGGTATCAAACCAATTACGGAATACAAGCATCACCAAAACCTTAACCACGTAAATAAACATGCATGCCCCATTCTTCAATTTCTTACGTTTATATCCAGATTTCAAGGTCGAAAATAAGAGAACATTTTACGGTTTAAATGACCATGCATAGCCACGTACCATAACAGATTCGAAAAGAGACAATCATCAAACTGAAGTCGACATTTGTTTCTTAGATTCATGCTTTTATGTTGCTTTTATATTTGTGATTCGTATACAGTTTTAACGAAACAAAAGTTTAGGTTTACATGTTCTAAACGTATATATATCTATATATATATATGTATATATATATATATATATATATATATATATATATATATATATGTATATATACATATATATATATATATGTATATATATATATATATATATGTATATATATATATATATATATATGTATATGTATATATATATGTATATATATATATATATATATATATATATATATATATATATATATATATATATATATATATATATATGTATATGTATATATATCTACATATTATATATAACAGGATGCGTACGACGTCATCAAATGCATGATTGATGAATAAGCGCTGGATTGATGAGTAATCATGCTCTTATTCCACCTAAGCAGTCCACCTAAGCAAAGTTTGACTGAACAAAATTCGTATGTTGACTTTTAATTCCGAAATTTTAAAAAGGATTCTAAATATTCGAACTTGGGTTGTTTACATAGCTTAAGTATACGTCAATGTTACCATTAGACCAAGTTATATTTTGTGATATAACTCGCACAAAAAATAACTATAATCTTCTTCTTTGATTACCAGGCGGAATTTTTGGAATGGTATATGTATTTTCTAAACATGTATCCCGGATTTTTTTAAAAGATATGTTTAATTTTAATTTGTAGAAGATATAGTTTGAAAGATAAGTTTGGAATGTATTTTGTATAAATCTTTTGTTCCCATATTTAACATCATAATTATACTTTAACGCGTATTTTGTGTAAACTTTTTGTTCCTATATTTAAGATCAGAGTTCTACCCTATCACTATATATACATCATATATACATCATATATATACCTCATATTATAACGTTTTTTATAAACTCAAAAAAAGAATAAACTCTATTGATAATAATATAGCCATTATGCACGGCCAAAGACACTCTGCAAGGCTTGCAAAAGGAACTGACAAGAAGAACATGAGTGCTTCTTTGGGAGGTATGTTTTTTACATGTAATTTAATCATTAGAATGTAATTTAATCATTAGTTTGCTAGCACTGCCAGACTCTATTGGTAGTACTGCTCGATGTACATGATACTGCTTATGTGTGTTTGTACTGCTGGAGATACTTGATACTGCTTATGTGTGTTTGTATTGCTCGATATATTTGATACTGCTTATGTGTGTTTGTATTGTTTGTTAATAAACGATGGTGCATGTAAATATTAGCTTGATTATACAGCAACAACATAAAAATTACAATATTAAAAACTATTAATATAAATTAACAATATAAGTAATACATTAATGAGGATAGCATATGTTATGTAAATAATCTGATGTTTTAACACATGAATGTTTTTTAACGAATAATTTATTCGTAAATTTGTTATAATCTATATTTATGTTGTTGTTGGATCAATCTAATGCCTTATTAAAAACTATTAATATAAATTAACAATATAAGTACTGCTCGATGTACATGATACTGCTTATGTGTGTTTGTACTGCTGGAGATACTTGATACTGCTTATGTGTGTTTGTATTGCTCGATATATTTGATACTGCTTATGTGTGTTTGTATTGTTTGTTAATAAACGATGGTGCATGTAAATATTAGCTTGATTATACAGCAACAACATAAAAATTACAATATTAAAAACTATTAATATAAATTAACAATATAAGTAATACATTAATGAGGATAGCATATGTTATGTAAATAATTTGATGTTTTAACACATGAATGTTTTTTAACGAATAATTTATTCGTAAATTTGTTATAATCTTATTTATGTTGTTGTTGGATCAATCTAATGCTTTATTATATGAACGTCTTTATATATTGATTATAGTTCCTGATGCAAATACAAGCAATACCATACAGAAGAAACATACTAAAGCCTCTTCACAAGGTATTCTATTCTTATATAGGTTTTCGTGAATCCTACATTAATTTGTTTTAATTTACCATATAAGTTTATGATTTGTATCCACCTTCAGATACAACAAGCAGAGGCTCTGGCAGTCACGTTCATCCTAAAACCCCTTCACAAGGTATTTTGTTGTTGTATATGTCTTTCATGTATCGTATATTAGTTTGTATTGTTTTACCCTGAAAGTTGTTGATTCTGTATTTGGTAATCATCCATATCATAATTTTGATACAACAGGTACAAGATCAACCAACCATGTTTCCGATGTTGTTACACGATCAACAGGTATTAGCTTCATCAATGTTTTATTGCAGTAACTTTGTTGATATTTTATTTATGTACATTTTACATGATGTTTATATTATGTTACTTAATTTTTAACTGCTAAATTAGTAGGAAATATAGGTTTGGTTCAGCCATCTTCTTCGTCTGAATTGGATAATTCCATATTTCAAAGTGATACACCCGGTAGTATATCTGGAACAGTTGTTTCTGATGTCGTTGCTAAAGCTAGAGGTAGTACATTGAACATTAATTTTTTTATTTAATACAGTAATACATTGTATTTATACAATCGTAATTGTTCCAGCATCTAAACCACCTGCAAAGGGCAGATTTGGCCACGTCTCATCATCTTTTGAGTCACAACCATCTCATGAAGGTAACATGTTTCTAAACTGATCGTGTTCATATTATAAATTGTGATTATAGTATACACATTAAGTATGTTTGTACATTCTAAATTGCGGTAAATCTATATCCATTGAATAATAGGAGCTGTTCGATCATTAAAAAGGAAATCTACCAGTCAATCAAGCTGTTTTGAAACACACTCCACGTATGAAAACTCTAGGATTGATTCTTCCAACTTTCAATCTCAATCAGGTATGAATATTTGTTTATAAAAACCCGCACCTTTATTGTTATATGTTATACAACAATTTGTTTTGTTATTGTTGCTAGGGGCGACAAACTCAAAAGGTGATTCTAAAAGATTTGCTTATATTAGAAATCAACAAAAAGATTTGAGGTACCAATCAACATCTTCGGACGCACCTTCACATCGGAACAAAAAAACCGTTATGCATACATCGTCTTATGGAAAATTTCCTTCAGGTTTTGTACAAACATTCTGGATAATGTCTGTTCCAGATTGCTTATTTTATATAAATAACATTGTCATAATTTCTTTGTGTATTCGTAGGATCTAATTCTCATCCAAGTAAAAACAATGGAAAGAGTATGTCCACAATTAAAAGTCCTAAGCCAGGTTTATTTAAAATGGTTGATTCATTATACATATTTCATTTTAATGTGATATAAAAAAAAAACAGCGTTTTCTATATATATATTTTTTTAATTTTTTAGCGGTGAGAGAGAGAACAATGACTCTCATTAAAGATGTCAGTCCGATGAATGTGAACATGGCCATTAAAGGAAGATGCATCTCCGTATGGCATTCACACAAATTTAACGAAGAACACGATCCTTACAGTCTTGACTGTGTTTTCCAGGATGAAGAGGTATATCAGATGAAATTAGTAAATACCTATATTTGTGTATATTTATTATATATGTTAAATTGATATTTGAACTATATGTACAGTCGAACCGTATCCAAATCTATGTCAAAAAAGAGTTTATGTTTAAATTTGAACCTCTTTTACGAGAAGGTCAATGTTACATAATCTCTAATTTTGGAGTAGCAGAGAATGCCGGAAGGTTACCTTTGTTACCAAACCAGTGGAGAATATCTTTTTATAAAGGAACCGAGGTTACCCGTATTGATCACATCGACGACAACTTTGTTGGGTTCGTTAACGAGCCATTCTCAAGTATTCTCGATACAGATAATGAATACCACGAACATGATTGTGTTGGTATGTGTTTTTTTTAAAATTATATACAACAGTTGGTGTTACTTGAATGTTTATGTGCATATTTTTATAACAAATGTTTTTCCAGATATTGTTGGTACAGTCGTAGCTATTGGGAAAATAGTGACGTTGACCAATTCTGGCGGTCCTAAGCTACGGAGGACAATTGTCGTTGAAGATGCCGAGTAACTATATTTTATAAATTATTATTTGTTTAAAATAAAATAACGTGTATAGAATAGTATTCATTTGTAATCATATATTGAGTGTACCCTATTTTATGCAGATCTCTGAGAATTGATTGTACTTTTTGGGATAATTGGGCATTAATGTGGAATGACTACGACAACAAACGTGACGAGCTTTGTCATATAGACATCCTCTTGATGCTGGGGAAAGTGAAATATTGGGACAGTAAGTTTTATAGATGACTTTTAAATTTTTGGTTACGTAATTAAGATTTTTAATTCATATTAATAGATTTTAAAAGTGTCTATATTTGTTGTGCAACACAGATAAGCCATCAATACATAATGCTTTGTTTGGCACAAGAATATTCATAAACAGGGATGTGCCACAATTGTTGGATTTCCGGAAAAGGTATATACATTGATACCGGCACATGTGTGTTTTAGTTTTAAACTAAAAACATGTTAAATTTATTAGGAACCTATTTATACGTTTCACAGATACGAAGAGCAGGAGGGGTATGATGCAGGTGAATTCAGAATTGAGGATCATTCAGTTGGCAGCCGTGTTGTTACGCCTGCGGAGTTCATGCACGGCTGTGTGAAGCAAATAGTTCGAACAATTCGAAGCATTGAACCGGTAAAACAAAATTTATTGTTATGGGTATAATATAAATATTATTTTATCACTAATTAAACCCACGTTAGTAATGTTTATATGTGTTTTTGTATCTAAATACAGGAGTCACACTGTGTAGTTTATGCAGAAGTACATAGCATACAAGAGGAAAATGGGTGGGTTTATACGGGTTGCAAATCATGCAGTACAAGAGTGACACCAATTGTTTCAAAGCGCAACTCGGGCGCAAGGAATAAGAAACAGTTGTGGTATTGTAAAAACCATGGAGAAACATATACCGTTGCTTCCAGGTATGTAAAACAACCTATATATATATATATATATATATATATATAATTATTTGGATTTGTCCTTAAACATATAATACATAATGTGGATATTTCGATACTTCGCGTTCGGTGATAAATATTTTATATATGTAGGTTCAAAATAATTGTGCGCATATTTGACCATAGTGGTACTGCACAAGTCGTGATTTTTGACAAGAGTGTGCACAAAATGACAAATTTAACAGCGTGGGAGATAATGGAGAGCGAAGGCATGAACACAGAAGAATACTTTCCGGATGCACTTAATCAAATTATTGGGAGGAAGTATCTTTTCAAAATTTTATTTTCTGAGTTCAATCACAACAACAATAGTTATATATATAGAGCGGAGAAAGTGACGGACGATGTTGATATAATCAACTATTTCAAGAATGGCTTTATAGAAGAAGAGGTCTGATTCATTTTTCCTTTAATGTACCTAACAATGGTTTGTGTTTATAAACAAGTATATGCTAATCCTTATGAATGAATCAAAATAGGATGACGACGAGGAAGACGAAGGTTTAGAGAACAATTCCGTGTGTTCAGATGATGGATCGGAAACACATTCTGATGATATTAGTGAGGTATTGTGCATTGTATTTTTTAATTTCTAAAAACACCGTTAAATTGTAACAAACAATACAAATTAATCTTTTACATCTTCTCGCAACATGTAGCAGGAACCAACAAACGAAGATGTTGTTGAAACGATAGACGCAACGGATGATATTCCAGCAGTGTGCGTTGGTGCCACGAACGCCACTTTAATTCAAATTGATGATGTAGGCAAGCGTACGACAGAGAACGTTAACAGTGTACCAGCGACACTGGATGACGAAACACCAGCTAATGATCTTAATAATCAAGAGGAGCAAGAAGACAATTAATTTACATAAGCGTGTTTTAATATTTTTGAACAATTTAATTACAAATTGCAAACTTGCATGTGTGTGGATATTCGTATTAAGCTTTATTCATATTAAGTTTTATTAATTTATCTACCAGTGCAAATGTTGATCATTACGTGAAAAAATGATATAGCAGTACCAAGTATATGTAGCGGTACTAATATAATATTGCATTGATAACCACATGTATAACCCTATATTATCTCAAATACAACAGTACTAACGTAACCACAGTGCAAATGTTGATCATTACGTGAAAAAATGATATAGCAGTACCAAGTATATGAAGCGGTACTAATATAATATTGCATTGATAACCACATGTATAACACTATATTATCTCAAATACAACAATACTAACGTAACCAGCAGTATTAACATTGGTGATGTTTAAAAATAATATTAACCGGGATAAGGATGTATACACGATACTTACCTATAAAATTAAAATAAAAAAATTACTATTTGGAAGGATGAATATGATTTATTCATTGCCCTATTTTCGTGTATATAACTTCCTACACAAGATAATAAGAATTTTTAAAATGATATATACATATTATAATCATTTTTTCAAGAATATGATAAATTTATAGAAAATATGATTTGAAAGTTAAGTTTAGAATGTATTTTGTATAAATATTCTGTGTATATATTTAAGATCATATACCACTTTCACACTATATGGGGGTCAAATATATATTTAAGAGTACTTTGTATTGGTATAAACAATACGTATGTGCTATGTAGTACTGCTGAGTTATATCCATCATGTATTTTAATTTTGTACTACTACGTCCCCGACTTGGTACTGATATTATAACCAGTTCAAAAGAGTTATATTAAAACGCAATGTCACTTTAAATATACGTAGTCCATTGTTTTTATACCCCATTAATTCTAACAACGTTTTTAAATGCTCATACACAAACGAACGTAATCTTTATATACAATAAAGCTATGATAATCAAATATTTTGTAGAATTTCCAAATCTGTATTTAGAGCATGATATAAATCATGTAAACTCTAGAAAACGTTTAAATTGTAAACGTAATCTTTATCTATAACAAATATATGAGAAACAAATCTTCGGTTTCCATTATATGGTCACCTTCAAACTCTATAAATAAAGCCATATATTAACACATATTGAATATATATCTTCAAAAATTACGAACATAAAATACAAACAATGTCACACCGAAGATCACACAAGGTACATAATCTTAAGTTGAATGTGTTTTGTTAATTATCAGATGAATTAAATACTAATTACTACAATTTTGTCAGGGTAATCCGAAAACAGGTCACCACCATCCTCCATCATCAGCCGATGGCTCGCTCGATAAGAATATACCAAACATCATCATATCAGATGATGAGGATGTACAATAACTAAATTAACTGTTTATTTAAATTATATATGAAACACATCATCTGATTATGTTTAGCATGAATGCAGGATGGACAATTTGATTTGTTCAAAAAAGATATATCCAGTGTTCATATATTGGACGATGAAGAGGTATCCTTCATAACATGTCTAAGTACTTTTGATCGGTTAAAATCAAGTCGTTATTTTATTTCCAAAGAATACAGCGGAAGTTGTATTCCCGGGTCGTTATCCCCAACGAAGGCTGAATGGAATTCGTGATCTCGGTTTGTGAATACGTGTTTTGAATGGTTAAATAAAGATGAGAGTTTGGATTTTTTTAAGCTAAAATAAGTAAACATAAATTAAAAACGACTAAACATCTAAGGAAATCGATAATCTAAAGTGCACGAAATTAAAGACGTAAACGAAAGCTGAAAACGTAGCTAAACGGGAAATGCTTAAAACGTAAACGTGAAAACGATGAAAAACTAAAACTACGGGAACCAAACTATTTTTCTAAAATCCTAAATGATAAAAGAAAATTTTGTAAAAAAAAGAATTACATTTTTCTGATTTTTATTTTATTTAATACGCATTAAAAACTATTTTAAAGAAAATAAATCATTAAAAATACTAAACTGATTAACAAAAATCTGAAAAATTTATAGTAAGTACTTTAAACTAAAAAGGAACTAGTAAAAATGAAAAAACTTGGAACAGCTTATTGGAATAAGCTGCTTACAGCTTAACAGCTTGTAGAAGCTTAAAATGGATTAAAACAAAAAGCCTTAAATAAAAAAAACAAAAGCAAATGTTGAATAAAAAGGGACTTAGAGCAGATGGTTGGGTGGTGGTCTGGTTACCTGGCTAATCCAGGTTCGAATCACACTTGCTACACATTTTTTTAACTATTTTATTTTTTTGATGCTTATTAAGTTACAGACATTAAGCAAATTTCTTAACTACAACATGTTTTGAAACACAAGAGTAAACCCAGAAATAAGCTACATAAGCAGAACAGCTTAACTAAAAAGGAATAAGATCAAATTGGACTAAAAAGCTATCATTAAACGACAACATCAATCTAAAACAACAACATATAAACTAACTCGCCAACAATCACAACAATCTAAAAAAAAACGTAGCAGCTAATATAACAAACTTCTACTCTATGCATCAAAAAAACATAAATTAACACAATCACAAACATAAACCTAAAACGACAATCTAATCCGAAGCAAAATAAAAACATCCCAACAAAAGTCTACTTTCATTACCAACGCCAATTGTTTACCAAGAACAAATCTTAAACTTCCATTAACAATCGAAAACTAAAAAATAAACTGAGTAACTTTAAAATTACAACACCTTCGAATTATAAAATCTAAAATACCCTTCAACTGTCTTAACGAAAATTACAAATTAAACTAAGACCTTACCGAATTTTAAAGCTAAAATTAAAACTTACAATTTCCTAAAAATAAATTAAAACTACAATAAAAAAATAAATTACACTAAAAAACGTACCGAAAGCTAGCTAAAATAAAACCTGCTTTCGAACTAAACTACTCGACTCTTTTTATACACAAAAAAAAAAGAACAATACAATAAAAAATAAGTTCTTCGTCTTTTTCTTTTTCTGTGCTTCTTGTCTTCACCGTTGGATCAATCTTTGTGACCACTCCAAGAATCTGAGCCGTTGGCTCTTTATTTACCTCGGATTGATGAGGTGGAATAAAACCCGTGAGGCTTCTTTGGACTGAAGTGGAGATGATGGTGATGGGAGAAGGGTTTGGGGAAGAGGGAATGGGATTTTGGCGGTTTACTTCTTTGGGGAAGGAGACAAGTAGCTGAAGAACGAAATTAGGTATTTTGACTATGTCTTTTGGGGATTTGACCTTCTTCTCGGTATAAAAAGGTGGGGAACAGGTCGGGTTGGGTGGATGGGTGGACTGGACGGTTTTAGTTTAGGTGGTTTGGGATGGGCTTTTGTTGGGCTAAGGGTATAATTAGATCCGGTTTGTGTTGTTATAGGATAAATGGGTTTAGTTTAGGAGATAGCATAAAGACCATAAGTGTAAACTTACAATTCCAAGGACTAATTCTGCCACATTTTTCAAAGTTGATTCAAGGGACCAATGTTGTCAAGTGAAAATAATCCAAGGACCAAAAATTTATTTTTTTATTATTTTTATTTTTTTATTTTTATTTAAGCTTGAGGGACTAGACTTGCCATTTGCAAATTTTATTTGTTTTTCAAACGTTTTCAATCATTTTGCATATGGAATACAAAAACACATCTCAAAGATATTTTTAACATTTTTTTGATCGTTTTAAAGTGTTTTTGGTTGTTTTGACTCGAAAATTGGACGAAAAGATATGTGTAAAACGACACATATCAAATCCCCCACACTGAGCAATTGCTAGTCCCTAGCAATTTTTTTATGAAAAGTTGATGGATGTATCTCTTTACCAGAAGCCATCACCTCTGGAGTAGCCAAATGTTTCAGTTCAAGTAAGAACTATGGTACACTGATAACCATATGATTTTGAGCAAATCATCAGCTGTCAACGGGTTTGATTTGTCTTTACCAGAAGCCGTTTGCTTCTGGACTAGCCAACTCTTAGATAAAATAACGATTATTATCTTTGGTGAGCTGATGACCAATTATGGTTTTCCAACTGCCTTTACCACAAGCCATAATCTTGCGGGCTAGCCAACTCTTCATCTTTTTAGGATATGGTGAGTCGAATACCATACAATTTTTGGCAAATTGTAAGCCGTAAACGGATTTGATATATCTTTACCAAGAACCGTTTGCTCTTGGATTAGCCAATCCTTTTGTGTGTTAGACATGGTGGACTGATAACCATTTGTTGTGTAAGTGCAAAACACTTACACCAAAAAAATTTTGGCCAAAAATGGGGGAATTAGATGGTATATATACGTGATTAAATTCGTGAGAATTCCCCCCACACTAGAAATGAATATTGCCCTCAATATTCAAAGTACCGGCTGTTATGCCGAAACTGAGAACGTAAAAGGGAAATATTACGGGCCATTTATTTTATTTTTGTGTTTGCAAAATTTTTTTTTTTTTTTTTTTTTTTTTTTTTTTTTTTTTTTATAAAATTTATATACAACAGCGGGGGGCATTTCCCCCACACTAGGGTGGTAGAAAATAGAAAGAAGTCAGACGAAAATAGAAAGAAGTCAGAAATATGGGTGAAAACCCATATGGTGTGCTACTGTTTTTGTTAACCGAGTCACTTAGCTTGACTCGACCCCGAATTCATTTGTCCATGGGGAAGCAAGTGGAAAACCAATCTCAATCGGACTTTCATTCAAAATGTTTGGACAAACATTGAAGTACATGAAAGTTCCACTCCGATGAGATACATCCGGCTCTAAAGAATGATGAATGAAGATGCCGGGGTCAAAAACTTTGTCTTCACTCCCGAACGAGTGAAGAAGAAGAGAAATCACATCAAATGTGATGAAAGGGAAGAAGGTCATGATAACAATCATGAAAAGCTCTTCATCATCAAAAGCAGATTTGACATTAAAGCTCTTTTGTTCAAGAAGTGACTCGGGCGGGAGGGTCGGAATTGAATCATCAATAAGCAAATTCTCATGATTGAGAATGCCTCCCTCCGGGTCACACAAAACATCTTTGTCAAGATCAAAGTAGAAGTGATCATACTCCGGCGGAGATATAATCTGAGTGAGTTCATCGGAGAACTCCTCATGATCAAGAACAAAGGTAAACGAATCATATTCTGGAAGAGAGAAATCAGCATGAGAAGTGGTACTGCCACTACTCGTCTCTTCCGTGAAATCAAAACTAAATGATTCGTAAGCCGCGAGAGAATACTCGGGATGAGAAGTGGGACTGCCACTACTCTCATCTTTGTCATCAAAAATAAAACTCTCATATGCGGGAAAAGCATCCATGAGCTCGGGCTCTGGAAGGATATACGGAGGTGGGACATGTGCTGTACTTTGTGTGCTAGAAATTTGCACCTCGTCCATTATTGTCTCCGTATCTGACTCATCACTTTCACAATCCGAAATATCCTCAGACTCACTTGGGATTGGGATAAGGTTCTCAGCACTAGACTTTATGAATTCGTCCGATTCCTTTTCAGGAATAGTGCTAAGAGGCTCATCCCCCATGATAAGAGAGTCCTTGGGTGAGAGTGATGTGATTGCAACAGACTGAGGGAGTTGAGAAACGCTATTGCTAACAGGAACAATACTCTCCTCGTCGTCCTCATCTTCGTCATCGAGCATGCACGCCTGATTAAACAAGAAACGGTTATGTGCTGCTCGTTCTATGGCGAGTAAATCCTCCATAGATTCACCATGACGATCCTTTTTGGTTTGTTTAGCAGCCCAGGCATTAAATGCATTCCTCACATCATGAAGTTTTTGGAGTACATCTTTAAAAGTAGAATCCAAAAGATCATTCCTAATATTATGAATTTCTTGGAATGAATCTTGAGGAAATGGCTGAGGCTGCGTTTGAATAGGTTGATACTGTGGAGGTTGGTTATGATACGAATAATCATAATTGTTACAAGGACCATGCTCATAGACAAGCGGGGTCCTCGTTTGACAATCGAAATTATAGTGCGGGCCTCCACAGTATTCACAACAGTAAAACTGTTGTGGTGGTGAATAAGATGAAGATGTGACAAATCCGGATGATGTCTGATTGTTATAAGGGTTCTGCTCATAGACAAGCAAGTCCTCCCGTTCGACAATCAAATTCCGGATGAGGACAACCTCCACAAAATTCACAAGAATATGTTTCCATCTCATGGTGCGGGGGTTGGTTAAGGAAATTGGTTGTTTCATTGTAGGGATTTTGGTCATAGACAAACCCGTTTCCCGTATTCACAATGCTACAACCTTGGCAATTTCCACCATTTGGAGGTCCCCCACACCATTCACAACCGTAGTTGTAAGATGTAGACATAAAAAGAATCAAACGTGTAGAGGGTTAAGAAGATAGAATAAAACGTTTAGAGGGTGGAAAAGGAATTAAACGGATAAGAGGGCAAAGAAGAATCTTTTTGGATTTTTAATAACATTTTGAAAAATTCAAAGGGAAAAAGGAAAATAAATTTTGAAATAAAAATCTTTTTGGCTTTTTAATAAGAAAATATTTACAAAAACACGCAACGACAAACGAGATTTAAAAATTCGCGTCAGCCTTCCCCGGCAGCGGCGCCAAAATTTGATCGGTTAAAATCAAGTCGTTATTTATTTCCAAAGAATACAGCGGAAGTTGTATTCCCGGGTCGTTATCCCCAACGAAGGCTGAATGGAGTTCGTGATCTCGGTTTGTGAATACGTGTTTTGAATGGTTAAATAAAGATGAGAGTTTGGATTTTTTTAAGCTAAAATAAGTAAACATAAATTAAAAACGACTAAACATCTAAGAAAAACGATAACCTAAAGTGCACGAAATTAAAGACGTAAACGAAAGCTGAAAACGTAGCTAAACGGGAAATGCTTAAAACGTAAACGTGAAAACGATGAAAAACTAAAACTACGGGAACCAAACTATTTTTCTAAAATCCTAAATGATAAAAGAAAATTTTGTAAAAAAAAAAAGAATTACATTTTTCTGATTTTTATTTTATTTAATACGCATTAAAAACTATTTTAAAGAAAATAAATCATTAAAAATACTAAACTGATTAACAAAAATCTGAAAAATTTATAGTAAGTACTTTAAACTAAAAAGGAACTAGTAAAAATGAAAAAACTTGGAACAGCTTATTGGAATAAGCTGCTTACAGCTTAACAGCTTGTAGAAGCTTAAAATGGATTAAAACAAAAAGCCTTAAATAAAAAAAACAAAATCAAATGTTGAATAAAAAGGGACTTAGAGCAGATGGTTGGGTGGTAGTCTGGTTACCTGGCTAATCCAGGTTCGAATCACACTTGCTACACATTTTTTTTAACTATTTTATTTTTTGATGCTTATTAAGTTACAGACATTAAGCAAATTTCTTAACTACAACATGTTTTGAAACACAAGAGTAAACCCAGAAATAAGCTACATAAGCAGAACAGCTTAACTAAAAAGGAATAAGATCAAATTGGACTAAAAAGCTATCATTAAACTGCAACATCAATCTAAAACAACAACATCTAAACTAACTCGCCAACAATCACAACAATCTAAAAAAAAACGTAGCAGCTAATATAAAAAAACTTCTACTCTATGCATCAAAAAAACATAAATCAACACAATCACAAACATAAACCTAAAACGACAATCTAATCCGAAGCAAAATAAAAACATCCCAACAAAAGTCTACTTTCATTACCAACGCCAATTGTTTACCAAGAACAAATCTTAAACTTCCATTAACAATCGAAAACTAAAAAATAAACTGAGTAACTTTAAAATTACAACACCTTCGAATTATAAAATCTAAAATACCCTTCAACTGTCTTAACGAAAATTACAAATAAAACTAAGACCTTACCGAATTTTAAAGCTAAAATTAAAACTTACAATTTCCTAAAAATAAATTAAAACTACAATAAAAAAATAAATTACACTAAAAAACGTACCGAAAGCTAGCTAAAATAAAACCTGCTTTCGAACTAAACTACTCGACTCTTTTTATACACAAAAAAAAAAAGAACAAAAAAATAAGTTCTTCGTCTTTTTCTTTTTCTGTGCTTCTTGTCTTCACCGTTGGATCAATCTTTGTGACCACACCAAGAATCTGAGCCGTTGGCTCTTTATTTACCTCGGATTGATGAGGTGGAATAAAACCCGTGAGGCTTCTTTGGACTGAAGTGGAGATGATGGTGATGGGAGAAGGGTTTGGGGAAGAGGGAATGGGATTTTGGCGGTTTACTTCTTTGGGGAAGGAGACAAGTAGCTGAAGAACGAAATTAGGTATTTTGACTATGTCTTTTGGGGATTTGACCTTCTTCTCGGTATAAAAAGGTGGGGAACAGGTCGGGTTGGGTGGATGGGTGGACTGGACGGTTTTAGTTTAGGTGGTTTGGGATGGGCTTTTGTTGGGCTAAGGGTATAATTAGATCCGGTTTGTGTTGTTATAGGATAAATGGGTTTAGTTTAGGAGATAGCATAAAGACCATAAGTGTAAACTTACAATTCCAAGGACTAATTCTGCCACATTTTCCAAAGTTGATTCAAGGGACCAATGTTGTCAAGTGAAAATAATCCAAGGACCAAAAATTTATTTTTTTATTATTTTTATTTTTTTATTTTTATTTTAAGCTTGAGGGACTAGACTTGCCATTTGCAAATTTTATTTGTTTTTCAAACGTTTTCAATCATTTTGCATATGGAATACAAAAACACATCTCAAAGATATTTTTAACATTTTTTTGATCGTTTTTAAAGTGTTTTTGGTTGTTTTGACTCGAAAATTGGACGAAAAGATATGTGTAAAACGACACATATCAACATGTCTAAGTACTTTTTTTCTAAACTACCCACAGGCACTACCTTATAAGATTATCATGAATTGTTTTACATATACGAATATTTATTTACCAATAATCTTTAGCTAAAATAAATGCTTGAACAATGTTACATGTTTAAAACAATAGGGTTAGTTGATTCTATTGGTCGAGACGTTTCCATGTTTAGATAAGCAATTGATTATATCTATAACTTAAAATTATGTAGCATATATCCATTAATATATCACAGGATCTAATTATCTTTATAATACTTGCAGGTTGGCCTATCAGATGACGAGGTATTATAACATAACTAAGGTTATTATTATTAATAATAGTTTTTGTTATGTTTAACGAATTAAATATAAATGTTAAATTTATAGATTTATGCTGTTGGTGTTAACGGATATCGAACTACTCCAATTTGTAATAAGCGAAAAACACGTGATCCGTATGTATGCAAAATATTCAATGAAGATGCTGATTTACATGATACCAATAACGAGGTATTATATAAAAATTTTAATGCGTAGTAATTTGCATTGTAGTAAACATAAAATACTTAATGGTTTTTATTTTTGGATG